>CAUYQG010149131.1:0-19174 GCA_963574415.1 Tarsius wallacei
AGGGGGTGCGGAGTGGCCATCCAAGAGCCCATTAAAGGATGTGCGTGTCTTTGTTCTCTTCCTGGGGTGGCAGGCCGCCTCTAAGATGGCCTCAGTTGCCGTTGCCTCTTGGAATTCGTACCCTCCTATGATATCCTCGCCTCTAGTGTGAGTGGAACCTAAGAACTGGTTTCATCGAGCATAATATGGTAGGCTGGATGTGGTGGCTCCTGCCTGTAATCTCAGCACTTTGGAGGACCAAGGCGAGAGGATCGCTTGAGCCCAGAGTTTCAAGACCAACCTAGGCAACTCGGCGGGAGGCGGAGGCAGAACTCTTGCCTAAGCCCAGAGGTCGAGGCTGCAGTGAACTGTGATTGTGCCACCGCACTCCAGCCTGGGCGACAGAGTGAGAACCCAACTCAGAAAATGGATGGCAGCAGACAGCACACACCTTGCGCTGTGCTGTCCATTATGCCTTTCACAACGTATCTTTCCTTCAATAAATCTACCTTTCTTAATTAAAAATAAATTATTGATATGTATACATATGTATATGTATACACACACAGTGCCAAAACTATGTATACGTACTTTAAGCATGACTTTTGCTCAAAATATGGCATTAATTAAATGAATGCTAGTGTCACCATGTGACAGGCAGGACAAGTATAGAAAATGGTGGAAGGTGGCCGGGTTCAGTGGTTCAGCCTGTAATCCCAGCAGTTTGGGAGGCCGAGGCGAGTGGATTGCCTGAGTCTGCGGGCTTGAGACCAGCCCAGACAACTTGGCAAGACCTCGCTTCTACAATAAATAAAAAATGAGCCGGGTAGTTCCAGTTACTTGGAAGGCTGAGGCGGAAGGATTGCCGGAACCCAGCAGGTTGATACTGGGATGGCCATGAGCATGCCACTGCACTCCAGCCTGGGCGACAGAGTGAGATTTCTACTCAGAAAAAAAAAAAAAAAGAAACAAAGAAAATGGTGGAAGCATGGTTGAGCGAACGTCATACTACATTGTTACTGTAATTTAATTCAACTTTGAAAAGTAATACATAGATAACATCTCTTATAATGTGTATACTTTTCTGGTTATACACACACACATACACGCACACACACACACACACACATATATGCAAAAGTGGCAGGATGTCACTTGTTTTTTTGTTGGTTTTTTTGAGCCACTGCAGCCTCGACCTGCTGGGCTCAGGTGATCCTTCTACCTCAGCCTTCCAAGTAGCTGGAATCACAAGTGAGTGCCACCACACCTGACTAATTTTTTGATTTATTGGAGAGATGAAGGTGTGGACCTGAGGCTTGCCAACAGCCACCCACGTGATCTTGGAAGTGGACCCTCCTCCAGTTGAGCCCTGGGATAACTACAGTCCTGTCCAACACTTTCATGGCAGCCTTGTGTAGGAGACCTAGAGCCAAAGGGACCCAGCTGAGCCACACTTGGGGTTCTGACTCACTGTAAGATAAGGATATTTTGTTGTTTTAAGCCACTAAATGTTGTGGTGATTTGTCCCACAGCAACT
The DNA here is from genome assembly GCA_963574415.1 of Tarsius wallacei. Classification (NCBI taxonomy): domain Eukaryota; kingdom Metazoa; phylum Chordata; class Mammalia; order Primates; family Tarsiidae; genus Tarsius; species Tarsius wallacei. Next base: position 1,517 of record CAUYQG010149131.1, read on the forward strand.
GATACATAATATACTTGGTAAGAGTTAGTAAAATATAAACCTGGTGTAGCTTAGTAGAAGCTTGGGAATTACAAAATGTTCACCGTGTATTCTTCCCTCGAGATGGGCCAAGGTTCACTCACCTCCTTCAGATCCTTAATCAAAATTCATCTTTTCATCAAGGGCTTTCTTGGCCACCCTCTATGAAATGGCAAACCATCCCCCTACCTCCACATTTCCTGCTTTACTTTTCTCTCTCTTTCTTTCTTTTTTTTTTTTTTGAGTTGCAGTCTCAATGTCATCCATGCTGGAGTGCAGTGGCACACTCATGGCCACCATAGCCTTGACCTGCTGGGCTCAGGTGATCTTTCCACCTCAGCCTTCCAAGTAGCTGGAACCACAGGTGTGCCCCACCACGCCCAGCTAATTTTTTGATTGATTGTAGAGATGAGGTCTCCCCATGTTGCCCAGGCTGTTCTCGAACCCGCGGGCTCAGGCAATCCCCTCACCTCGGCCTCCCAAAGAGCTGAGATTACAGGCTTGAGCCACCTCACCTGGCCTACTTTTCTCTTTAACACTTGTTATCGTCTGACATACCATACATCTCACTGACTTATTTTGTTTATTGTCTATCTCTCCCTCACCCCACCCCTTCTAGAATGTACGTTCCATGTGGGCAGGGATTTTTAACTGTGTTGGTCATCACGGTATTCCCAGTGCCTAGAATCATGCAACACATAGTAGTTGCTCAAAATCATTTGTTCCCACATTTACTGCTGTGCCTGGTAGGGAAGGTAGGAACAAATGGAATGACTGGAGTTGACTGAAGACTATATTATCCCGTTAAGCAGCATTCCACTTGCACAAAGAACAAAGAGCATCAATCAAAGCGAACCACAGTGTCTGGAGGCAGTGAGAACTCCAGAACATAGAATGCGAGCAGCAGGAGAGAATGTGCAAGAGATGAGAGCATGAAAGGGCGGCCTGGAGAAGCAGTAGCCGAGGGCAACCACTGCCGCTATGAACAAAGCTGCCCTTTTGATGCACAGCGGGCTGGTGCGTTTGGTCCCCGATCACCTTCACTGTGGCTGTGTGATGGGTCCCAGGAGTTACTCTAATGGGTAAGTGGGTGTGTCTGTGGTGTTGAGCTGTCTACCAAGTTCTGTGGTATTTGTTGCATCATCTAAGCCCTCTTCCTCCGAATTTCACATAGAAAAGCCAGCTCTTACTTTTTTTTTTTTTTTTTAGAAATAATGTAAGGGGGAGAGGAGAAAAGAATCCGACTGGGGAGGTAAAGCATATCCTGACGGAAAGCCAGCTGGGGTGCAGAGGTCTGGACTTCACCTTTGGTCTTCTGGTTGGTCACTGTTGGCTTCCACTTTGGGGGTGATTATGCTGACTTTTCCTCCACTAACAATCCTGGGGAACTTTTCTTTAAGCTCTTGAAAACCAGCTTCCTCATCCTATGTCATCTGCTTCAGAGAAGGCTGCCACCAGCCTATAGAGTGTGGACATTCAAAAGAGAAGACCGGATATGGTGGTTCATGCCTATAATCCCAGCATTTCGAGGCCGAGGCAGGAGGATTGCTTGAGGCCAGGAGTTTGAGAGAAGCCTGGACAACATAGTGAGACCTCATCTACACATTAAAAAAAAAGCCAGGTGTGGTGATGCACCTCTGCAGATTCAGCTACTTGGAAAACTGAGGTGGGAGGATTGCCTGAGCCCAGGAGATCGAGGATGTGGTAAGCTGTGAGTGTGCCACTGCTCTCCAGCTTGAGCAAAAGAGTGAGACTCTGATGCAAAAGAGTGAGACTCTGTTTCAAAAAAATGATCTTTTGCTCATTTTTTAATAAGGCTATCATTTTTTTCTTTTAAAAAAATCTGGAATTTATAAAAAAGTCTCGATATATTCTTACATGTTATTTTGTTTTGTTTTTTTTCCTCTTATTGTTTTATTTTAAAAATGTAGGGTACAATTCAGGATTAGGTACATATGTGGTCGTCGTAAAGGTAAAATGTGGGTACCCTTATTGATGTTATGTGCCCCCCCGCAGTGTCCCACTACTGCCAATCCCTTTCTTATAGTATTATGATAATTGTTCAGAGTCCACTTATGAGTGGGTACATGTGGTACGCATATCTATGTTTCTGTGATAAATCGGTGAGTATTATAGACTCTAATTCCATCCAGGTTGCAGAGTTCATAATTTTGTCTTTTATGGGCATGTAATATTCCATCGTGTAGATGTACCTCATTTTCTTTATGCAGTCCACTTTTGATGGGCAGCACAGTTGGTTCCATGTTTTTGCTAATTGTGAGTAATGTTGCAATAAACATGTGTGTGCAGGTATCTTTTTCATAGAGTGATTTGAGTTCCTCTGGGTATGTTCCCAGAAGGGGGATTGCTGGGTCGTATGGAAGGTCAATTTTTAGATCTTTTAGGAATTGCCACACTGTTTTTCACAGAAGTTATACTAGTTTACACTCCCACCAACAGTATAAAATGTTCTCCTTTCTCTGCAGCTATTGTTATTTGAGTTATCGACGATGGTCATCCTGACTGGAGTTCGGTGGTATCTCAGTGTGGTTTTAATTTGCATTTCTTTGATGACTAGTGAGGCTGAGCATTTTTTTATGTATCTGTTGGCTGCTTGTATATCTTCTTCTGAGGAGTGTCTATTCATATCTTTTGCCCATTTTTAAATAGGGTTTTTTTTTTTCTCCTTTTGGCACATTCGAGTTCCTTGTAGATCCTGGATGTTAGGCCTTTTTCAGATTTACAGTTGGCAAATATTTTTTCCCATGAGCTGTCTCCCTGCTCTCTTGATGGTTTCTTTGGCTTTGTAGATGCTTTTCAGTTTGATGAGGTCCCACTTGTCTGTCTTATCTCTTATGGCATGGACATTTGGGGTTTTGATCAGGAATTGGTTGCCAGTTCCAATTTCCATAAGGGTGTCTCTTGCATTTTCCAAGGTTCTTATAGTTTGAGGTTTTACGTTTAAGTCTTTGATCCATTTAGAGTTGATTTTTGAGTATGATGATAGGCAGGGATCTTGTTTTAATCTTCTGCATGTGGTCAGCCAGTTTTCCCGTACCATTTAGAGAGTAGGTTCTCTTCTCCCCAGTGGTTGTTGGTGGAGGCTTTGTTGAAGATGAGTTTTTTGAGAAATTAAGGTTTTGCTTCTGGAAACTCTATCCTGTTCCATTGGTCTATCTGCCTGTTCTTGTACTGATATCAGGCTGTTTTGATTATTGTAGGCTTATAATACAGTTTAAAGTCTGGAAGTATAATATTTCTCACTTAGTTTCTTTTGCTGAGGATTGTTTGGGCTATTCGTGGTCATTTGTGTTTCCATATGAATTTCTGTATTGTCATTTCCAGGTCTGAGAAGAATACTGTTGGTAGTTTAATGACTATTGTATTAAATCTGTAGCTTGCCTTGGGTAAGATGGACATCTTAACAATGTTGATTCTTCCAATCCAAGCGTGGAATATTTTTTTCATTTGTTTGTGTCATCTTTGATTTCTTTGAGCAGTGTTTTGTAGTTCTCATTGTAAAGGTCTTTCATGTCTCTGGTTGGGAAGATGCCAAGGTATTTCATTTTTTTTGTTGTTGTTGTTGCTATTGTGAATGGGACTGTGCTTTTTATTTGATTCTCTGACTGTTTGTTGTTGGTGTATAAGAATGCGACTGTCAGCCGGGCTCGGTGGCTCAGCCTGTAATCCCGCACTTTGGGAGGCCGAGGTGAGTGGATTGCCTGAGCCTGCGGGTTCGAGACCTGCCTGGGCAACTTGGTGAGACCTCATCTCTACAATAAAAATTAAAAAAAAAATTAGCCGGGCGTGGTAGTTCACGCCTGTAGTTCCAGCTACTTGGAAGGCTGAGGCGGAAGGATTGCCAGAGCCCAGCAGGTTGAGGTTGAGGTGGCTGGGAGGGGCCACTACACTCCACTCCAGTCTGAGTGACAGAGTGAGACTCCAACTCAAAAAAAAAAAAAAAAAGAATGCAACTCTCTTTTATGTGTTGATTTTGTACCCTTAGACTTTGTCAAAGTCCTTTATCAGTGCAAGAAGGTTTTTAACAGATTCTCTTGGATTTTCAAGGTATGGAATCATACTGTCAGCAAAGAGAAATGCAAATTAAAACCACACTGAGATATCACCTAACTTCAGTCAGGATGACCATCATCAATAACTCATAAAACAGATACCGGAGAGGGTGTAGGGAAAAGGAAACACTTCTACGCTGTTGGTGGGAGTGTAAACTAGTATAACTTCTGTGGAAAACGGTGTGGCAATTCCTAAAAGATCTAAAAATCGACCTTCCATACTATCCAGCAATCCCCCTTCTGGGAATATACCCAGAGGAACTCAAATCACTCTATGAAAAAGATACCTGTACACACATGTTTATTGCAACATTATTCACAATTAGCAAAAACATGGAACCAACCATGTTGCCCATCGAAAGAGTACTGGATAAAAAAAAGGTGGTACATATGCACTATGGAATATTATGCAGCCATAAACAAGGACAAAATTATGAACTTTGCAGCAACTTGGATGGATTTAGATTCTGTAACACTCAATGATCTCTCACAAAAACAAAGAACTGAATGAGTACACGTGTTGTCACTCATAAGTGGACCCTGAAAAACTATCATCATACTATAAGAAGATATTGGCAATAGTGGGAAACTGCCAGGGAGGGGTGCACACTTCATCAGTAAGGGTACCTTATCTCAAACCAGGTGAAGTGGGGACCAAAGTGAGGCCCAAAATTTATCTGTACAATGACCGTTTGTATACCTAACCCTGAATTGTACCCACCATTAAAATAAATTTTTTTAAAAAGACACCCCTTCTGTATGGACACAGCTTCACTCACACAAGCCTTGATGGAAAGCTGTTGGATTTGTGTAAAGAATAAGCATTCCCTCCTGTAGGGCTGGACTTCAGCCCTGCTTGCCTTCTTGGCTGGACAACTTTGTCTGCACAGTGTGTAAACTTGCATCCCTGCACGGTGGCCTAGTTTTCCAGTTCTTTCTTCCCACCATCTATCAACACGAAATACTTAAAGAGCCAAGGCCTAAAACTAGCTGAAGCCAAAAGAGGATGGGGAATGGGTTGTTCGAGAAGTGTTCTAGAATCTATTTCTAGATTTTTTCCTAAGGGGAAAGATGGGTTTCACTTCCGAAGTAATTCTTGATACCAAAAAGGGTCAGTGCCCAGCCCAGCCCACTATGGAGGCAGCTGAGCAAGCAGATGCTGACGGCAGAGCAGAAAAGCACATTCCAAGAAGAGAGGAGCCATTGTCAGTTTATAAGTAACTGACAGTAAACACTTTGCAGGACACATTGGAAGAGGCAGCCTCCCCAGAAGGCGATGGATGTGGCCTTTGTTATTTAAAATCTGAACTTTGAGAAATTACAGATGTAGACATTGAGAATTCTCTGCAATTAGTAACAAGAACCTTGGTATAAGAAAAAAAAAATCCATCTGAACCCAGACCAGTGTGAGTCAAGAGTTAGGTGGACTAGAAGAAGCAGATTAGCTAGACTTTGATGGCGTAAAACCAACAGACTCGTGCCAGGCACAGTGGCTCACACCTGTAATCCCAGCACTTTGTGAGGCGGGAGCGAGAAGATTGCCTGAGTCCAGGGGTTTGAGACCAATCTGGGCTACTTGGAGAGAACTTATCTCTACAATAAATCAAAAAATTAGCCAGGCATGATGGTGCATGCCTGTAGTTCCAGTTACTAGGAAGGCTGATGTGGAAGGATCACCTGAGTCCAGCGGGTCGAGGCTGCGGTGGCCTTATTGTGCCACTGCACTCCAGCTTGGGCGATGGAGTGAGACTCCGACTCATTAATTCTTTGGTTTGGAAAGTGTAGAAGTCAACATCGGAATTCAGCAGCAGTTTTCCTAGTGAAAAGTACAGTAAATTTTAGGGAGTTCTCCTGACATAAATTGAGACTCAGCCATTCTTAATTAACCTTTGTCTTCTCTTGTTTGAAGTCTGAATTCAAGAACACTTCTCGATATTTGCATAAATGGATTCTGACTGAGAAGAGAGCACCACCTAACTACTGCTGACAGGGTCCTGGTGTCTGGAATGGGCAGGACAAATAGCACAGCCTCCCCTAGGGAATATTCTCCCAGTCCAGAAGGGCTAGACACTAAAGTGACAGGAAGCGTGGCTGCTGGCCAGGCTGGCTTTCCTATAGCCGTCCATGTGACAGACTTTTCACCAAGTTGCCTTTGTGTAGACCTCCTGGAGTCAACAACCCCGCCCAATCCTCCCTGCATCCTGCCACTCGCCTTGGGCCAACCCTGGGAACCCCATCACTGCCACTGAGCCAGCTCCGCCTCTGCAGATTTGTCTTTGCCTTGTCTCAACCCTCTAGTGTCAACGGCAGTTGGGGTGGGGGGAAGGCCAAGACCAATACGACTTAAGGAAAAGTTCTTTGGATTTCACAAAGGGAGAAGGCAGAACCAATTTTCAGCAATTTTTGTTTGGTTGGTTTTTGAGTCAGGGTCTTACTCTGTTGCCCAGGCTGGAGTATGATCACGGCTCACCACAGCCTGGTGATCCTTCTGCCTCAGCCTCCCGAGGAGCTGGGACTACAGGTACACACCACCACACCTGGCTAATTTGTGTGTGTGTGTGGAGACAAGATCTCACTATGTTGCCCAGGCTGGTCTTGAACTCCTGAGCTCATGCAGTTCTCTCGCAACAGCCTTCCAAAATGCTGGGATTACTGGTGTAAGCCACTGTGCCCGGTCAGCATTTTTTTTTCTACTTGTAAAATTTGTCTTTGGTTGTTTCCTCACCTTCTTTCCGCTGCCCTGCCCCTAATTTCTCTAGTGGGCCAATGATCGTGTCTTTCATTCTTGTCTCCATGAGCTACCCTTGACTACCCAAGACCCCTGGCTTTGACCGGCGTATCATCTTAGGATTCCATGCCTTCAAACGATTCCTCATCTGCCCTCCGTTTTCTCATGTGAGGCGAGGGGAAAGCAATCTGATTAAATCCCAAACCCTCACCCCCGACACTGGTGAGATTTGGTTTAAATAAGTCACACGCACTCCCTGTCTGCTGGCAGCTGCAGCAAAACTTTGATGCCTTGTGCAGTGCTGGGTATGTATCTCTGCATTATTTTCTTTTTTGTGTATTATTGAAAAGAATTATTTTTTAGACTGTAATTTCACCCTGTTCCTCACTCCCTCTTTTTCCCTCCCTGTCCTCCCTTCCAACTTCTGAGTGATCCTTAAAAAAATTAAAAAATTACCCTGTGTAAACTTTTCTTTTGTCATTCATTCCACAAGAGAAGGATTCACTGTTATTTTAACTTTCTGTCTTAGAATCAGGTTCTGAGACCAATGAATGCCTCCCTACCCCAATGCCCTCCTTTTTTTGTTTTTTTTGGGTTTTTTTGCTTTTGTCTTAAATCACTGAATAAATCAGCCCTAGTTTTCTGGCTCACTTTCTTCTTTTCTTTTCTTTTTTTCCTACATTTAAAAATTCGTGATTAAAAAAATGCATAACATAAAATGTACCACCTTTAACCATTTGAGGGGGGTTTTTTTGTTTGTATTTTTGTGTCGGAGTCTTACTCTGTCACCCAGGCTGGAGTGCAGTGGCATGCTCACGACCACAACAGCTAATTTTTCTTGATTTATTGCAGAGATGAAGTCTCTCCAAGTTGCCCAGGCTGGTCTTGAACCCGTGGGCTCAGGCAATCCTCTCACCTCAGCCTCCCAAGGTGCTGGGATTATAGGTATGAGCCACCGTGCCCAGCCAAAACAACTGTACTTCCCCGTGGAACAACTTCAAGTTTATACAAAGGCACAGGTCTGCACTGGCCGGGAATTGAACCTGGGTCTCCCACGTGGGAGGTGAGAATTCTACCACTGAACCACCAATGCCATTCCACCTCAACTATTTTTAAGTGTACTGCTGTGCAATTTTCCTAGAGGCTTTTCATCTTGCAAAATTGAAACTCTATATCCACTGAACAATCTCTCTGCTTCCCCTGCCCTCCCCTCCTTTCCAGCCCCTAGCAACCACGACCACCATTCATCCTCCTGTTTCTAAGAGTTTGACCACTGCAGATACTTCATACACATAGAATCATCTAGCATTTGTCTTTCTGCGACTGGATTATTTCACTTGGTATAACGTTCTCAAGGTGCATTCGTATCGTAGCATGGGTCAGAATTTCCTTCCTTTTTAAGGCTGAATAATATTTCATTGCAGGTATGTATCACAATTTCTTTATTCATGCTCTCATTAGTGGACATTTGGGTTGCTTCCACCTCTTAGCTATTGTTAACAATGCTGCAATGAACATGGGTGTACGATGTGGCTCTCTTTTACAGTACAGCTACGTTAGAAATATCCAGAAGGGAAAAGCACTCAAAGAATGAAGCTGCACTTTGCCACAAAGGCGCGCGCACACACACACACACACAAAATCAGCTATCTACTTTGTCTCTCACTTTGGAAGCTGCTCGCCAGTGTGAAAGTTATTTTGAATAAAATTATCTATTAACTCAAAGCTTTCAGCTCTATTTAAAGCTTCACTTTAAAGTTTGATTTTTTTTTTAGGTCTTTCAACGTTTTTATTATCTGAAAGTTGTTCGGAAATGTCTCCATTCATCTGACGGTTCTGGAATACTTTATTCTTGAGCAAGGATGTTCTATAAGTCACGCTAATATGTGCATGGCTGGTGAACATGTTCCCGACCCCTCTTTAGCTTTTAAAACCAATATATCTTTGCTTAGTGAGATAGAAAGTAGGTATTGAGAAGGCATTTGTGGGCAGAAGTCTTCCTTTAAATCAGTAACTCCCAGCTCTTTTTCCAGGTGGACACACAAGCAAGAAAATCTCCCATGGCGCTACCCAGGGTCATGACAAATTCATGTATGCTTGCTTTACCTTCACTTCTGTCTCTCCTACTCAAAAAAGCGTAACAAATACAAGCAAACACAGTGGGTGTTATTATAGGGATGACCTTGAATTTTCTCTGGTTTATTTTTATAAAAAGATAAATCATTTGCAAACACCAGTATTTTCACTATTAACAAAACAAATGGCTTGTAACACACACCACAAATGATTCACCACATCAGTGTGAGACACTGTGGTTGAGAATGCGTGTCTTAAATCGCGATGTTCAGCCTATTCCATATATTTGCGTATCCAGTCTGGGAAGGAGTAAAGGAAAGGTGTGATTCTGGTCCCTCCGTTCCAACTGGCGAAGGGCAGGAGAAAGGGAACAGAGCAGAACTGCAAGCCCCTTTAGGGTCCAGGGGCCTCAAATGTCTTGTCAGGCTTCCTTGCAACTTCGGTTAATACGGGAGCCCTGAATGACAAGCCCAAGTATTCGGAGTTTCAAGTATTCAGGGTTCACTAGTCAAGACAGTTTGGCTAGCAGAGTGCAGTGGTCAAAATATTCCCTTAGGGGTCGGACAAACGTGGCTTCAAATCCAAGCTCTGAGACTTCCTCGTTTTGTGAACTTTGGTGAGTTATTAAACCAATCTGATCCTCGATGTTCTCATCTGTACAATGGGCTTTAAAACATTCTATTTAAGGGAATTTGTTGGTCTAGAATCCCTTCTCTGGCACCTTCTTTCCTGTTGGCAACCCCTTCCATGGAGTTCAGAGCGGGCTGACCCCTACTTCATTCTCCTAGTGACAGGAGAGGCAGGTGACTCGGGTCTGCCCGATCGGTATTTCATACCCCCGACCACAGAGTTTGGTTCAGGAAGAAGCATGTGGCCCAAACTGGTCAGTTAGATCTTTCTGATGGGGCCATTGAGAAAGTCAGAATCTTCCTGCTGGAGCTGCTGAAAAGAGTGGACGGGAGTGCGGTTAGCCATCTATCCTACCATATGGGAATCAGCTGTCCAAAGAAGGAAGCCAAAAAGAAGAAAGAGTCCTCATGAAGTTATTTGCTTTTCAGGTTCCAGTCAGGTCTGGAAGCAGGTGCACCCCTGGATTTCCCAGTTATCTGAACGAATAAATTTCCCCTCCTTAAAAAAAATAAACTAGTTTGAATTGGGTTTCTGACATGTGTCACCTAAAGTCTTGACTAGTAGGCTCCCTCAAGGTTGTTGGGGAAGTTGTGCCTTAAAGAGATGCGAGGTTGGGTCACAGTGTTAGACCTTCCCCAAGACGAGGCAGGCTGGGTCTCAGGCACCAGCCTTAAAGTTGGTAGAACTCAGAGAGATTCTCCTTCTGGGGGCTGGGATAGGGAGAGAGGCAGAGCCCGCAGACCACCTTTCCCCATCTCTCCTTGCTCTGTCAACGTGCATGTGACCCTAGAGACACTTGTTCTGAGTGCCACTCTTTGTTTTTTGTTTGTTTGTTTTTGAGTTGGAGTCTCACTCTGTCGCCTAGACTGGAGTGCAGTGGCCGCTCCCGGCCACCGCAGCCTCGACTTGCTGGGCTCCAGCGATCCTTCCGCCTCAGCCTTCCAAGTAGCTGGAACTACAGGCACGCGCTACCACGCCCGGCTAATTAATTGATTTATTGGAGGGATGAGGGCTCGCCAAGTTGCCCAGGCGGGTCTCAAACCCGCGGGCTCAGGCAATCCACTCACCTCAGCCTCCCAAGGTGCGGGATTACAGGCTGAGCCACCGAGCCCGGCTAGTGCCACTCTTTGAATGAACTGCTGTGCATTTATAGGTAGCTCAGTAACAGCTATGGACATCCTCAATCTGTCCTGGGTTCGTTCGGTGTAAGTTTTGCTTGATTTTTACCGGAAACTCTCCTTGTGGAGCTAGAGAATGTTAGGACTGGGAGGCAGCCTCCAAGAGGAAAAGTCTGGGCTGAACCCTTCAGCTCTACCCCCTTGTGGACACGGGGAGCATTGGGTTAATGACCCGCTCTAAGGCCCCCAGCCAACCGGCCAAGGCAGGTCTACGACTAATCTCCTGATTCCTAGTTCGTTCCCCATTCAGCTCTGTGGTCAGAGTCTGCATTTTTAGCTTGGTCGTCTGTCTCATCCTAAGAAAAACCAGCGGGAATCTGGTCAAAATACTTAACAGTCTTTCTTCCTGAGCGCTGCCTATGAATTAGAGACTGTTTCCTTGCTCTAGACCCATCTTCTCATACTTCTGGAAGAGACAGCAGACTAAGACGCCTGGTGAGAGCAGGTTTATTAGACATCTTCCCGGAAGATGCCGGGAAGGGATAAGAGGAGTGATTTTTGACGGGAGAGGAGGGCAGAGAGGGAGGGGACTCACAGAAGGCCTCTGCTGTCAGCCTTGTCCTTTGTTTATTTGTTTCAGTCAGGGTCTCACTCTGTTGCCCAGGCTGGAGTGCAGTGACATGATCACAGCTCACAGCAGCCTCAACCTCCTGGGCTCAGGCAATCCTTCTGCCTCAGCCTCCTGAGTAAGTAGCTGAGACTACAGGCACACGCCACCACATCTGGCTCATTTTTTTTTTTTTTTGTAGTGACGAGGTCTCACTATGTTGCCCAGGCTGGTCTTGAACTCCTGAGCTCAAGCAAACCTCCCGCCTCGGTCTCCCAAATGCTGGGATTACAGGCGTGAGGCACTGCACCCAGCTGCAGCCTTGCCTTTGGACAGGCAGAGAGAACCAAGGTCCTGAGTCTACAGCTGTAGCCCCTCTACTCTAGCTGGAAGAATTCCTATAAAGCCTCCGTACCCAGAACCCGGTCTCCGCACAGGTCCCCTCAGGTCCCGACAGCTTCCCAGAGGCCCTGCCTGGTGCCTGCTTCTCCCAGAAGCCCCAATTTCTGCTTCCTTTTCATCCCGGAGAATTTCTGGCTTCTCTCTCTGCTTTTGCCTCCCCACTCGTCTCTCTACCTGACGAAGACTGGAGGGGGCAGAAAAGGCTGAGAACTTTTTCAAGAAGAAAGGGTTGGGAAAGGAAACCAAGGAAGAACAAAATGCAAAATAGTTCCTCGATAAATTGCCTAGTCATGCAAAAAGAGACCAATCCCCCCTCAGAGGACTCAGAGCTGCTGTGCATCGCAAGCCTCCAGGAGGCAGACAGAGACTACAGCCTCTCCGGTGTGTACTTGACCTGGGAACTCCTTGTCCACCCAGCATCTCAAGGATTTATCCCACAGAACACACCATGGGAAATTCTGCATTAAAAGATGGCTGTTAACGGTTCCTAGCCTGGGCCTTTGCCTCTCATGAACCAGTTTATGACATCATCTAGCGGACACTTGGAAAGACAGAGAGATGCTCAGGTGGAGGGCACAGGCGGAGGGTTCAAATCCTGGCTCTGCCACTTTTACACTGTGACCTCAGGCAGCTCTGCTTCTCTGAAGCTCAGTTTTCCCGTCTGTAAAATGGATGAGTCATGATATCTACCTGGAATGGAATGTGTGAAAATGACATGAGGGGATGCATATGAAGCATCCAGAACTGCTAGCTTCTGGAATGTGGCAGAGAGTCCACAGTTGTCATAACAGTTGTCCTTGTAAGCGCTGTTATCAGTCAGCCCAAATCTGCTGGTCTGTGAGCAGGGCGTGACCCATCAAAGAGGGCTTCTAAGAAGTTCACCTGGCAGGACTGAGGAGTAAGAATGAGGTGCGGAACCTGGTAGTGGAGAGACCAGTTAGTTGGAGGAAGGTGAAGAGAGCAGGGGAGTGGCATCCTTTGCTAGCAGAGCTCCTCTGCGTGGTGTCTTTCCCACAACTTAAAGTAGTATGTCAGCTGGGTATGGTGGTGCACGCCTGTAATCCCAGCACTCTGGAAGGCTGAGGCGGGAAGATTGTTTGAGCCCAAAAGTTCAAGACCAGCCTTGGCAACATGGTGAGACTTCATCTCTACAAAATTCCAAAAATTAGCTAGGAGTGGTGGCATATGCCTGTAGTCCCAGCTACTTGGGAGGCTGTGACAGGAGGATCGTCTGAACCCAGAAGATCAAAGTTGTGGCGTGCAGTGATCCGTGCCACTGCACTCCAGCCTGGGCAACAAACAGAGTGAGACGCTGACTCTAGATAAATAAATAAATAAATAAACATTTAAAAAGTAGTATGTTAACAAGACTGCTCTTAAGACAATGATGAAACAAAACAAAAACAGGTCTTCGGGTAAATGCCAGACCCTGAGACAGTGACCCGTTGACTTTCAGCATGGCCCCAGCCCCGTCTCTTTTCGCTGCTATTAGAATATGGTTTCACCCTGTGAGATGGCCACTGGGACATCGAGGTGAAGTTTTAGAAGGAGCTGAATGAGGGCAGCTCCTGTCCAGTGGCAGGAAAGACAAGAGAGCAGAGGGAGACCTCCTTGACACCATGGAACCGGGGCCTCGCCGTTGCTTGCCCTGGCGGTATGGGTCCTCTGCATCTGGGGATTCCACTGGACTTGGCTCCCTCCAGCTGGGCCACGCAGGGAGCTCCTGGTGACAGAAATTGAACTGAAGCCTGGTTCAAGGTTAGTGTGGTAGATGGGGGTGGGGGTTTCATTTATCTCCTTTCTTTCCCCCTCCCTCCCTCCCTTCCTTCCTTTCTCCCTCCCCTCCTTCCTTCCTCCCTTCCTCCCTCCCTTCCTTCCTTCCTTCTTTCTTTCTCTTTCTTTCTCTCTCTCTCTCTCTCTCTCTCTCTCTTTCTTTCTTTCTCTTTTGAGACAGGATCTCTCTCTGTTGCCCAGGCTGGAGTGCCGTGGTATGATCCCAGCACACTGCAGTCTTGACCTCCTGGGCTCAAGCAATTCTTCCACCTCAGCCTCCCAAGTAGCTGGGACTACAGGTACGTGCCACCACATCTGGCTAATTTTTGTACTTTTTGTAGACATGAGGTCTCATTATGTTGCCCCAGTTGGTCTTGAACTCCTAGGCTCAAGCAGTCCTCCTGCCTCGGTCTCCCAAAGTGCTGGGATTACAGGCGTGAGCCACCACGCTCAGTTGAGAATCTCTTTTATTTCTGTATCCCTTACACTCAGCACGTGACAGGTTCTACTAGACACAAGGTACTGCGGGGCGGAACTGATGTCTCAGAATCGGCCATCATAGACCTGAAAGAGGCTTTGGATATGGGTCTATCCCAGAGCCTTGTTTTACGGTGTGGCCCTGGAACCCAGAAGTAGAGGAACTCAGGAGAGAACACTTGAGGTCAGCACCAGGGCAAGGAGAATTCAGCCCTCCCTCCAAGGACTGGATGTCCGGCCGAATGGACAGGCATGACCCCTGCTTTGCTGTGGCTCTTGCTCCCAGGTCTGCAGGGGTGACAGAACTAGGACAGAGGTGGGCACCCACCACAGCACAGCCCTCACTGTCCCCCCATCCCCTCCTTAGAGCCTGGGAAGGGTGAGAACATGGAACCAGGGTGAGAACATGGAACCAAGGTGAGAGGGCTGCTCCTGACCTGTTCCCACAATCCCCTCTCTTCCTGCACCATTCCCGGCCCTGTCCCTTGGTCTCTTTGCAGCTCAGATGAATGGCAGAAGCAAGAGGATCTCGCTTCCAACACGAAGCCGTTTTCACAGGCACAGCTGGTGCCTCCTAACGTGGCTTCAGGAGCAAAGAGACAAAACAGGCTGTCGAGTAGTAAAGGCACGTTCATTCTGAGCATGTGCAGAGGTACAAGGGGCAATGCTGAGCCGAGGCGTTTTATTTGTATGGAATCGAGGCTTGTCACAGTCTCCTCCCTCTGTCACTCTTCATTCACCTCTGGTGTGGAGCCGTCTTCAACCGCTTGGCGACCGTGGTAGGTCTCTACCAGATACAAGTTACTGCGGGGTGGGACTGATATCTCAGAATCATCCAATCAGAGACCTGGAAGAGGCTTTGCCTGTAGGTCTCTCCCAGAGCCTTGTTTTATGGTGTGGCCCTGGAACCCAAATGAGCGGAACTCAGGAGAGAACACTCAAGGTTAGCACCAGGGCAAGAGAACTCAGAGTTTCTGACTCCTGCCCTAGAATCACTTCCCAGCCCCTGTTGTGGTCTAGAATGGCTTTTTATTGAAATCTGTCTGCAGAAGGAATGGAGCCCATGGAATCAGCTCTTCCTCGGGCCAGGGTGCAGCGGGTTTCCAGGAGTCCAGGTCCAGGGGATTGGGCCCCTCTGAAGCATCTTGGGTGACCCTGTCCTCGGGGCCCTGCTTTCTGGCTAGCAGGACCACGTCTGCCTGTCAGCCCTCCTCCCTTCACGTCTCTCCTCCAGCTCCCTTCTCTCCTCACTGCCTTTAAGAAAGCAGGAAACTCCGCTCCCAATGGGTGAGCCAGGGGACTCACCTCACAAGCATCTGCTCTTAGAGCTGGCGGGAGGGAGCCTCAGAGAGCATCCATTTCAGTGACCCGGGAGGACCCTGAGGCCCAGAGAGGCCAGTCTAAAGCCACACAGCAAGGGAGCAGCTGGGGAGTGATCAGGACCCAGGTCTCTTAGGGCCCCTCCCTCCCTACCCCACGACTGAATGGAGATGTCGCAGCCTACCAGTGGCTTAGATTGGACTGGGGCCTACGGACCCATTGGCTTCAGAATCCCCAGGAAGCTGCTTAGAATTCGAGAATTCAGGTTTCCAGGCTGGGCGCAGTAGCTCACGCTTGTGATCCCAGCACTTTTGGACTCACTGCTTGAGTCCAGGAGTTTGAGACCAGCCTGGACAACATAGTGAGACCACGTCTCCACAAAAAATTTAAAAAATTAGCTGGGCATGGTGATGTGTGTCTGTAATCCCAGCTACTCGGGAGACTGAAGGGGGGAGATAGCCTGAGCCCAGAAGGTTGAGGTTGTAATGAGTCGTGATTGCATCACCGCACTTCAGCCTGGTTGACAGAGACCCTGACTCTAAATAAACAAACAAATAAATAAATAAATAGAAAGAAAAAAAGAATTCAGATTTCTAAGGCCCACCCCAGATCAACTAGGTCAGAATTTGTGGGGTGGAAACCCAGTAAAGCATTTCTCATGCATTGCTGCCTTTGAGAACTGCTGGGGCATATGTCACAAGATGTGATGAGGGGTGTTGCAAATAATTGGTTACTAATAATACTTAAAGCACCCAATTGAGGGAATTATTTATTTTTTTGAAGAGACCAGATACAACAGCATGGCTCTCACACACTTGCACAATGATTAGTCTCTTTTGGTGGAGAAAGTTATGGAACCACAGCTAAGCCTCAGGGGACAGCCTGTGCCCCACAGTCTGGGTTTTCATGCACTCATAAATGTGCCTTCTCAGGAATCTGCCCCTTTATTTGTGTTGAGGCCTCCCATAAATGAATATCTGGTGGGGGAAAACGAGAGCACCAGCTTTGGAGACGGCAAATCTGGTTTGGCTCCAAGCTCTACTGTTCCAAGCTGTTAATCGAATCCCTTGACTTTTCTCAGTTCAGTTTCCTTCATGTGTAAATTGGGAATAATAGATCCTAGTCCTTAGGGTTACTATGAAGATTAAATTAAAACGTCCTAATGCATGTGTATTGGAACAAAACGAATGTGTAGGAGTCCGCCGCTCTCCCCCTGCCTGCGACAGGGCATTTGGGACTATCTTTCCCCTTCCCACTCAGGGGAGAAAGGACCCACATGGCTGGGATTCTAGAACGGAAACACTGCATTCCCAGGGGTCTGTGTGTAACGCAATACTCATCCCCAAGGAAGGGCCCAGCAAATGGAAGTGACAATATTATTCCCAGTCGCTGCCATCTTGGACCGCGTCTCACCTTCCCTCCATGGATTTTGGTGGCACAGCTGAAGCTGGGATGTTCTCTCCCTTCTCCCTCTTCCAGCACAGAGGTTTCCAGCCCAGTCCTGAATCCACTTTGGTGAGAGCACTGGCGGGGCCCGGCCTTCGCGGAGACTAGCTTCTGAATAGATGCAAGGCAACCTCAGCCCCTGAGAAGCTTAAAGGGGAGAAGGAGTGCTAAGCCCAATTATTTTCGCATCATTCTTGTGTGCAATTCCACTCACTCTCCGGTACACTGCCTGCTCCTCTCTGGCATGGATGGCAAGGAGACAAACCCCCGCCGCACGTTTGGGGATTCCGAGGGGTTGGCAAATTTGATTCCCACAAAAACTTTTTCCCCGTCTCCCCTTACCTTCATCCCCATCTCTCCCTGCTTCCGGCCTTGGCATCGTGCTCCAGAGTGTGGTTACCTCCCGATCCAAGCCACTTAATGGACAGCACTTTTGCAGTTTCAGTGTATCGATAGGCAAGCATTCACCGATAAACGACTTTTCTTATTCACTGCACACCGGCCTCATTAAGGCTTGTAGTACATGTGACATCACTGGAGGAAACTAACCCTTAGGCTGGGGGCCTTTCTCAGTGTGTCAACTTCTCATCAATAATGGGGAGAGGCCCAGCGGGGGCCACTGTCCTTATTAACCTACTCCCCAGTGTCACTCACAGCACAAGAAGGAAACGTATTCCGAACAAGTCCAGAAATGGAAATAATGAGAGATCTCTATATCAGGTCAGTATTGCTCAAAGCACTTAGGAAGAGAGAGGTAACAATGGCCCTGTGATTGGACCAAGAGATTAGGAAGTGACTTGGGCATACATGAGTCCTCGGTTTTTGCTTCTGATCACAGATTTCAGAGAAGCCTTTTAAACAGCACTTGCCAGCTGGTTGTGGCGGCTCACGCCTATAATCCTAACACTTTGAGAAGCAGAAGTGGGAGGATCAGTTGAGGCCAGGAGTCTGACACCAGCGTGGGCAAATAGACAGACACCATCTCTACTA
>CAUYQG010149132.1:0-19791 GCA_963574415.1 Tarsius wallacei
AGGCCAAATAAATAAATGAAATCCACTATATTGTACACAAAATATCTAAAATATAAAGAATTATCAATGATGAAAGTAAAGGGATGGGAAAGCCATATAAGACAAAAATACTAATGAAAAGAAAGCAAATATATATATGTATATATATATATATATTTTTTGAGTTGGAGTCTCACCCTGTCACCCAGACTAGAGTGCAGTGGCCGCTCCCGGCCACCGCAGCCTTAACCTGCTGGGCTCCAGTGATCCTTCCGCCTCAGCCTTCCAAGTAGCCGGAATTACAGGCGCGCGCTACCATGCCCGGCTAATTTTTTGATTTGTTGTAGAGATGAGGTCTCACCAAGTTGCCCAGGCGGGTCTCAAACCCGCGGGCTCAGGCAATACACTCACCTCAGCCTCCCAAGGTGCGGGATTACAGGTTGAGCCACCGAGCCCGGCAGAAAGCAAATATTATAGGTTATAGATAGGTGTTACAACAAAACAACAAAAAGTTAAATTAATCCGAAATATATAATAAATCTAAACTTGGATATATTTAATAACATAGCCTCAAAATTATTAATGCAAAAGCTGATAGAACTACAAGAAAGCAGGAAATGTCCATCATCATAATGGGAAATTTTATAATACACCTCTCAGTAATTGATAGATCAGGCAGGCAAAATAACAAGAAACAAAATGTAAACAACAAAATTAACATGCAGATTTAATGGTCATACATAGAACACTACACTCAACAGGTAGAGAATATGTATTCTTCATAATCACACCTAGATTTTTTATGACAAGTGACCACATGCTATGACATGAAGCAGGTTTTAACAAATTTCAAAAACTTGGCATACAAGCCATGAATACTGGTCACAATGCAATTAAGTATCTAGTTATCTAAACTAGATAAAAGACAATTCGAAAACTTTAAAAATTAAGAAACATACTTCTAAATAATTCATTGGCCAAAGAAGAAATCTTAATAAATATTAGGAAGCACTTAGAACCAAACAATAATGAAAATACTATATTTGAAAATTTTAAGAATATAGTTAAGCAGTATTATTGGCTTATATTAGAAAAGAAGAAATAAAATTTAATACAATAAGCCTCCAACATATTAAGTTACAAAAGGAACAGCAAAATGAAACAAAAAATGTTAGAAAGAAATAACATAAAAGTATATATTATTACCATTTAAAAAAACACATCTAGATAACATGTTCTTTAGAAGACTGATAGAATTAAAATATTATCAAGAAAAAAGCACAAATAACATTAAGAATAAACAGTGCATACAATCACAAATTCTATATATAGTAAGAAGGCAATGAGGGGAAATAAATGTCTTTATACCAATACATTTGAACATATAGATGAAATTGTAGAAGTCCTAACTAAATATAACTCTTTTTTGTTGGAGTCTCACTCCGTCACCCAGGCTGAAATGCAGTGGCACACTCATAGCCACCCCAGCGTTGATCTGCTGGGCTCTGGCGATCCTTCTGTCTCAGCCTTCCAAGTAGCCGGAACTACAGGCAGGCGCTACCACACCCGGCTAATTTTTGATTTATTGTAGAGATGATGTCTTGTCAAGTTGCCTGGGCTGGTCTCGAACCCGTGGGTTCAGGCAACCCACGCACCATGGTCTCCCAAAGTGCTGGGATTACAGGCTGAGCCACTGAGCCGGGTCCAAAAATATAACTCTTTAAAACCAATTCAAGAAGAAAGTTAAAAACCTGACTTGTCCAATGACTTTGAACTAAAGTGAACCAGCACTTAAAACATTCCCACAAGAAAAATGTCAGGCCAGGTGGTTTTACCAAAAAGTTCTATTAAACTTTAAAAGGAAAAAAACATCAATCTTCCACAAACTATTCCATAGTACACAAAAAGAAAAACCACTCATCAACTCATTTAATGAGATTAGCATTTCCTTACACCAAAACCTGACAATATATACCCAATTTATACTTATAGACACTAAAATGAGAATTATAGACAAATCTCAATCATGGGCACAGATTTAAGAGTCCCAAACAATCAAAGAGAATCTAGTCATTTATGAAGAGAAAAATTACATAATGGCTAAATTGGATTTATCCAATTTACACAAAGTTGGTTAAACACAGTGTTTCTCAAGCTTTTTTTCATTATTGTCCCCCTGAGGAACTTTTTTGAACATTGTTTTCCTAATCGCTTTCTCTTGAACTCCTCTTTCTCTAGTAGAATATCATAATTGGAAAATTGACATTAATACAAACCACCAAACTTAATCATATTCCCTCAGTTTTACAAGTACTCGTATGTGCATATGTGTGCGTGTATTTAGTTCCGTGCAATGTTATCAATATGCAGCTTCATGAGTCCACCAGTCAAGATATAGAACAGTTCCATCACTGCAAAGATCCCCCATGTTGCCTTATTATAAGCACACTCATTTCCCCCCACCTTGCCTGTTTCCCCATTCGCTGGTCCTATCCTCACAACCACTAATCTGTTTTTCATTTTTATAATTTTGTCATCTTCAAGAAAGCTGTATAGATGGAATCATATAGTATGTCACCTTTTAGAATTGGCTTTTATTACTGAACATAATGCCTTTGCAATTCATCCATGTTGTTGCATGTATCAATAGATAGTTCATTCTTTTTTTATTACTGAGTAGTATTACACAATATGGCTGAACCACAGTTAGTTTAACCGTTCACCCATCAAAGGACTTCTAGGCTGTTTCTGGTTCTTAGCTATTATGAATAAAGCTGCTATGAACATGTGTGTACAGGTTTTTGTATAAACATAAGTTTCCATTTCTCTGGGATAAATGTCCAAGAGGGCAGTTGCTGGGTCATATGGTAACAACATGTTTAGTTTTATAAGAAACTGCCAAATATACTATTTTCCAAAATGGTTGTACCATTTTACATTTCCACTAGCAATGCATGAGTGACCCAGTATCTCTGCATCCTCACTAGCATTTAGTGCTACCACTATTTTTTACTTTAGTTATTCCAATAGATGTACAGTGATCAATCATTTTAATTTATATTTTCCTAATGGCTAATGATATTAAACATCTGTTCATATGATTATCTGCTATCTGTTTATCTTCTTTGGTGAAAAATGTTTGTTTATTTTACCTATTTTTTAATTGGATTTTTTGGTTTTTGGCTGTTAGGTTTTCAGATTTCTTTATATATTCTAGATACTAATCCTTTCTTGGATTTGTGGTTTGTAAATATTTTCTCCCAGTCTGTAGCGTGTCTTCCTCATCCTTTTAAAAGGGTTTTTGGGCCGAGTATGGTAGCTCATACCTGTAATCCCAGCACTTTGGGAAGCCGAGGTGGGAGGACTACTTAAGCCTAGGAGTTTGAGACCAGCCTGGGCAACATAGCAACACCTCACCTCTAAAAAAATTTAAAAACGAGTCAGGTGAGGAGGTGCATGCCTCTAGTCCAAGCTACTTGGGATGCTGAGGTAGAAGGATCGCCTGAGCCCAGGAGGTCAAGGTTGCCATAAGCCATGACCATCATGATCGTGCCACTGCACTCCAGCCTGGGCAACAGACACCCTGACTCCCACACCCTCACCAAAAAAAAAGGGTTTTTGCAAAGCAAAAATTTCTGAGATTTTAATACCACAGACATGTCATGTGTCTATTTATGCACTGCATATTATAGCTATGTTGTACACACAAAAAAATTAAGATTTCTTTGCCCCACCCCAAAATTATTTTTAGTCCCCTTGGGGGTAATATTACCCTGTTGAGAATACATGGATTAACATTAGAAAAGCAATTAATATAATTCACTGCAATAATATATAAGGGAGAAAAATCATGTTATCATCATAACAGATATTTTTAAAGTACTAAATAAATTTTAGTACATATTTGTGGTAGTAATTTTTGGCAAACTAGAAACAGAAGAGACTCCGTAAACCTAACAGCGATCATCTCAAAACCCCACAGTAAACATCACATGAGGTTGAAAAGCTCCATCCGTGGAGATTCAGATTAAGATGGAGATATTCACTACCCCCACTTCCATTCACCATCATACTTGTGGTCAGAGCCTGCACAATAAGCCAGAAAGTGAAAAGACATGAGAAAAACAAAACTCTCATTATTTACAAATGATATTTTTGTGTATGTAAATAACCAAAAGACCCTACTAATTAGCAAATTGATAATTTTAGTGATTAAAAAAATCAACATATAAAAATGAATTGCATATTTGAAAACCAGCAAGAAATACTTAGAAAATGAATCTTACAGAAAGATAACACATATAATAGCAACAAAAATATGAAACATAAACAGTAATAAACCTAATGAAAGATGAACTAAGTCTCAAAGGAGATTATTTCTAAAGTTTGGAGAAGTGTGTGTATATGTGTGTGTATGAGTGTGTGTACTTAGATATTGAAAGATTCAACACTGTAAAGTTAGTAATTCTTTCCAAATTGGTTTATAGATTTATTGCAATGTCAATTAAAATTCTAGATGGTTTCCCCCCATATTAATAAGCAGAGTCACACTATCTAGATATAAAGTAGATTTCAGTAATATAAATATCTTTACAAGTACATATTAAAATAAATGAAATAATAAAGTAGTATTGGGAAAATCAAATATCTGCATGAAAAACATAAAATAAAATTAGAGTTGTCTTTTATCCCATACAGAAAAATCAGTTCTAGCTAGATTCAATGTCAGTGTGAAGGCTATAGAAGAAATTTTTTAGAAGACAATATAATTAAATATACTCATGGCTTTGGGGGTAGGAAAATATTTTCTTTACCAAAACATATAAAGCACCAAATATAAGAGAAAAAGTAAACAAACTTCATATTAAAATAAGTAACTTATCTAAAGGCACCATAAAAAGAATGAAAAGACCACATACAGCGCAGGAGAAATCTGCCATATACTGTACCTTCCAAGAACTCCCAGAAATCAGCAAGAAAAAGGCAGAGAACCCAACAGGAATATTGAATAGCCATTTCATAAAAACAAAAACAAAACAAAAAAACAAAAAAAATCCTACAAATAGCAACCCCCATAAAAGAAGATGCTCAACCTCATTAGTAATCTAGGAAATGCAAATGAAAACCATACAACATGAGATACTATTACTCTTCCCCTTTCTCCTTCTCTGCCTCCCCAATGACCAAAAAAAAAAAAAAAAAAATGACCACCCACGAGTAGGTAAGAAAGTGGAGACATGTCTTTCATGTACAGCTAGCTGGCAGGAGATGTTCCGTTTTAGAAAATGATTTGTTGTAGCCAGGTTCGATGGCTCAGCCTGTAATCCCCAGCGCTTTGGGAGGCCGAGGTGAGTGGATTGCCTGGACCCACGGGTTCGAGACCTGCCTGGGCAACTTGGCGAGACCTCATCTCTACAATAAATAAAAAATTAGTCGGGCGTGGTAGCACGCACCTATAGTTCCAGCTACTTGGAAGGCTGAGGCGGAAGGATCGCCAGAGCCCAGCAGGTCGAGGCTGCAGTGGCTGGGAATGGCCACTGCACTCCAGTCTGGGTGACAGAGTGAGACTCCAACTCAAAAAAAAAGAAAAGAAAATGATTTGATGTTATCTGAGCAAGTCAAATAGGAGCACATCCCACAGCAACAATCCCCTTCCTACTTTTGTATCCAAGGGAACCACTAGCACATGTTCACTAGGATCCAAGATGAAAATGCTCATAGATAAGGTTGGGCATGGTGGCTCATACCTGTGATTCCAACACTTTGGGAGGCTGAGGCAGGAGGATTGCTGGAGCCCTGGAGTTCGAGACCAGCCTGAGCAACATAGCAAGACCTTGACTCTAAAAAAAAATAAAAAATTAGCCAGACATGGTGGTAGTGCCTGTAGTCTCAGTTACTGAGGCTGAGGAAAAAGGATGGCCTGAGCCTGGGAGGTCAAGGCTGCGGTGAGTGATGATCATAGCACTGTACCCCAGCCTGGGCAGCAGAGTGGGACTCCGACTCAAAAGGAAAATAAAAGCTCACAGAAAAACACAAAGAATGCTCATAGAAGCACATTCTTAACCACCAATAAGTAGATATAACCCAAATGTCCATCAATAACAAAATGGATAAATAAATTGTAGCATATTACTATAATGGAAACCACAGCAATAAAAACTAAAGGAACTCAGTACCAGTAAGGACATGGGCAAGTCTCACAAATAATGATGTATGAAAGGAGAAAGCCACAAAGTAAGATAGCCTTAATCCATTTATAGAAAGTTCAAAACCAGGCTAAACCAAATTATATCATTCTGGATGCATGTGTGGGTAGTAAATCTGTCAAGAAAAGTAATGCAGTCATTATCACAAAACTCAAGAAGGTGTGGGGAGGGGAAGGGATGGAGGAGGAGGATGTGATCAGTAGGAAAGCATAGAGGGCGTCTGGGTGAGGTAATGACAGCATTCTGTTGATCACCCTGGATGATGGGTTGTACTGCTGGCCGTTATCATCTAGTATATATTTTTAAATGTCCCTTTGTATTTTTTCAGTAGTTAATAAAACTTATTAAAACCACATATCGAAAAAGACTGATTGCTCAGGAAGAAAGATATTTTACTTGTTTTACCTGTATTTTCACTTTGGTTCTTTACATTTGTTAGATAAAATGTCAACATTTTCCTTGAAAGAGAAACTAAGAAGCTAAGAGAAACCAAAAAGAAAGAGAAACTAAGAAGCAGCTGGAAGAGGCACAGTTCTGACAGCTCACAAACTGTTCTCTAATACACTTTACTTATTTCCTGGCTTAGAAATCTGGGATGAAGTGGGGAGACAGCCCACAGAATGGGAAAAAATATTTGCCAACTGCATATCTGACAAAGGCCTAACATCCAGGATCTACAAGGAACTCAAATGTGCCGAAAGGAAAAATACAAACAGCCCCATTAAAAAGACATGAATAGACACTTCTCAAAAGAAGACATACGAATAGCCAACAGACACACAAAAAAATGCTCAGCCTCACTAATCATCAGAGAAATGCAAATCAAAACCACACTGAGATACCACCTAACTCCAGTAAGAATGGCCATCAATAATAAAACAAAAAACAACAGATGCTGGCAAGGATGCAGAGAAAAGGGAATGCTTCTACATTGTTGGTGGGAATGCAAACTAGTTCAACCTCTATGGAAAACGGTGTGGCTATTACTAAAAGAACTAGAAATTGACCTTCCATACGATCCAGTGATCCCCCTTCTGGAATATACCCAGAGAGAAATCACTCTACAAAAAAAGATACCTGCACACACATGTTTATTGCAACACTATTCATAATAGCAAAAATATGGAGCCAACCATGCTGCCCATTGAAACTGGACTGGATAAAAAAATGTGATATATATACATGATGAAATATTATGCAGCCACAAAGAAGAACAAAATTATGGACTTTGCAGTTACTTAGATGGATTTAGAGTCTACAATACTCAGTGATTTGTCACAGAAACAAAGAACTGAGTACCATATGTTCTCACTCATAAGAGGACCCTGAACATTCACCAATCCATAAGAAATGGATTGGTAGTAGCTAGAAACTGCCAGGGGAAGGGGGTGGGGACGGGCACATAACATTAATAAGGCTACCTGATCTCAAACCAGGCAAAGTGGGGCCCAAAGGGAGGCCCAAACTTTATCTATATGATGACCACTTGTATACCTAATCCTGAATTTATTTTAAAATTGTATTATTTAAAAATAAATAAATAAATGAGAAAAAAAGATATCTGGGATAAGTTATTTTATTCAGCTTCTTTGGTGAATGTCCTCAGGCCACAAGCTCACTTGAAACAAGAGAAGTACTGAGCCTGGAGCTGACTCTTTCCCCAGGGGTCAGACCTTTGACACCTGGACCAAATAGCCACAAGTGGCTGCCATCATGATGCTTTATGCCACATCCATCCAGCAAGGACTAAAGTGAAGGACACACCAAAATCTGCCTCTCTTCCTTTTCTATGAGTTTAAGAATAAGGACCCTGGCTTCAGACTGCCAGGATCTCACTCTGCAGCCTGGGGTAAGTGATTTAATCCATTCATTCCTCCATTTTCTCACAAATCTCATAAGGGGATTAGGTTAACACTGACAAAGCAAGTACTCAAAATGGGAAGTGACAGTGATTTTTATTTCCAGATGTGTCCTTATGCCCAAATCGACTTGAAATCTCCATTTAGATCTCTAACTCGACATGCCCCAAATGACATTCCTGTTACTCCCCATAAACCAACTCCTTCATCCTTTCAGTTGCTCAGAACAAATTCATTGAGTCATCCTTGCTTCTTCTCACATTTATTCCATCACAAGTTCTGTTGGTCCTACCTTCAAAATATATCTAGAATCCAATCACATCCTACCACCTCCAAGCTACTACCCTGGGCCAAGACACCATCTTCTCTTGCCAGATTGTTACAGGGGCCTCCTCCCTGGTCTCCCTGCTTCTTCCTTTGTTCTCTTGTCTCAGGCTATCCCAGCAGCACCACTCTCAACTGCCATACTACAACAGCCACAACTTTTTTTTTTTAGGTGTATTCTCACTCCATCGGCCCAGGTTGGAGTGCAATGGCATGCTCACGGCCACCGCAGCCTTGTCCTGTTGGGTTCAGGTGATCCTTCCGCTTCAGCCTTCCAAGTAGCTGGAACTCCTGGCATGTACCATCATGCCCGGTTAATTTTTCTTTATTGCAGAGATGAGGTCTCACCAAGTTGCTCAGGCAATTCTCTCACTTCAGCCTCCCAAAGTGCTGGGATTATAGGCTTGAGCCACCGTGCCCGGCTAGCCACACAGTTTTAATAGAATGACTGTTAAAACTCAACTTGGAGCATACCATGCCTCTGGGCAAAACCCCCCAATGGCCTTCCATCTCACTAAAGGAAAAGTCCAAATCTTCTGCACACCCTCCAAGGATCCATGTGTCTGAGTCCCAGTAAACTTTCTGCCTCTCCGTCTCTTCCCACATTCACTCCACTGCAGTCACACACCACAAGCACAGCTGCCCCTCAGAGGCCGTTCACTTGCTGTTCTTTCCACAGTAAAGGCTTCCCCCAGTTTCTGCAAAGCTCACTCCCTCGGTCTGTCAGGTCTTCACTCATTTTTACCTGTCAGTCACTCTCTGACCTCATGTAAAGCTTTACCACCTCTTCACCATGTTCTCTTCTTTTGCCTCATTTTTCTCTCCTTTCCACTTACCACTTTTGCTAACACACTCACTCCATATCTGCTTCTTTACTGTGTGTCTGAGATTCCCCCTCCCCCAGCCACACGCCCCAGCAGAATGTGTGCTCTTTGGGGCCGGAATATTTGGCTGTATCCACAGTGCCCCAACAGGGACTAGCATATTGTGGGGCTCAAAATAACATGGGTTAATAGATAATACATTTACAAACTGTCAGCTAATATGGCTAATACAATATTTTTCTTTTATCCTTTGAGATCCTGGGGAGATTAGAATTATAAATACATATATTTGGATGTCATGTCCTTTATTTATATTTTGATGTCTAATCACTGAGGATATGTGGTTTTTCTAGGGCTGTCAATGTGCCCATCCATGCATACAAAATAGATCTGATGCCACTCTTTATCTGTGGCCACTCTGCCTCTTCAGAGTTGGCCACAGGAAGCAGCTGTTCCCAGGACTGGCTCAGAGGAGCTCTTGTTAATGCCCAGAAAGCTCCCTCAATAACAGATTGCCCAACTGTTAGGTAACGTCAACTTGGGGGAGTGGAAGCTGTGTCCAGCTTTCTCATAATTGTATTCCCAGCTTCTACATATTTTTTTGCATGAATGAACTAGTTAATTGATACACACTTGGGTAGTTTATTGTGTTTTGTGTCCCACACTGAGGGAGAGATAGGCCACATGGCCCCTCTGGGTAAACCAGCACATTCTCTGGAAAAGGAGTATATTTGGAGTTTTAATAAAATATTTTCAGTTCCCTTTTAGATAACTGGAAAGAGTTATCTTTGAGAGCACTTTACCACCGTCTGTAACGTGATGGCACCCTTAAATACAACAAAAATATAAAGGGTAGCTTTTTGTTTTTTGTTTTTAAATTGCAGAGATAATGTCTCGCCAAATTGCCCGGGCTGGTCTCGAACCTGTAGGTTAAGGCAATCCTTTCGCCTTGGCCTCCCAAAGTACTGGGATTACAGGCTGAGCCACCGAGCCCGCCGGCCTATAGGGTAGTTTTAAGTGTGCTTTTAAAGCAACACACAAGAATAAAATAAAAGTGTGTGCATTTGTGTATGTATATGTAACTACGTGTGTATATATTATGTACATGCGTATGTGTGTGTGCGTACCTAGCATATACCCATGGTGTGTATACGCCCATGTATATGTGGATATTTGTATTGTGTGAATAACAGTAGAAAACCACAGACTGACGAAAATAGTTAGCTGGTAAGGAGAGGGCAGTAGGATCAGTAGGAGGCCAGCCTAGCTTCCTGACCTATCTTGTTTAAAACAAAATAAAACAAACTGACTTCACTGAGGAAGCAATGCTTCAAGTTCTACCTAACAGCTTATTAGCCCCGTAATAGGAGTCACTTAGTCATTCTGCAGTACGTTTCAGACATATCTTTTATCTTTTCACTCACTAATCCAACAAAAGCTAAGTAGGCACCTCCTAAATTCCACAAACCATATTCTTGGATAATAAATTAGATAGACAGAGTCCTTCTTTCTATGGGGAAGAGAGACAAGAAACAAGCAAATTGGTAAATATATGATATCACGTTTCGGGTAGAAACATGGGCTGCGAAGAAATTTAAAGCGAAAAAGCTAGAGCATCGGGATGGAGTGCTCTGGGTGTCCTTGAAGAGGTGATACTTGAGCAGAGTTCTGAGTGAAAATGTGGAGGAAAAAGCGGTTGGGGCAGAAGGAACAGCCAGGGCAGCAGTGAACTTGTCTGGAACAGCAAGAGAGGAGATGCAATTGGACCAGAGTGGAGCCCAGGGCAGAGGGCTGGAGAGGACACCAGCCCTGAGGAAAAAGGGCTCTGTTGAATTTCATTCTCAGAGGGACTCCATAAAGGCCATCAATTACATTTAGAAGCAGAGAAGAACAAGTCAAGGTATTAAAAGAAAATAAGACCTCCTCTGTTCAGAAGTAAAATACATATGCATGTAAACCACAGTAGGCCTTGTCCACATGGTCACCAAAAGGGTCGGGCTCTTATTCCACCCCCACCCACCACCCACCACCCCTATTAGCCAGAATGAACAACAAAACAGAAATTAACTGCTGGGCTAGTCTTCTTCAGGATGAAGTCTCTCAGCTGTCACCCCTGCCTCCCTCTTAAATGGCTAACGTCACCTCTGATCTTCTCATAAACAAGTGGCTCTTTCTCTGGTCCCAGATAATTAGCTTCTCCAGACACAATGGGAAGGCCTTAGCCCAAGCTTCTAGGGAAGACATTTGAAGCACAAGGGAATACTAGTGTTTTGCTTGAGCTGTGGGACAAACGGCCCGGAATTGCAAGGTTTTTTCTTTTTTGTTTGCAATTATGCACATCCTGCAGGATCTACATAACGGGTCCAATTCAGCCCTGGCCTTGCAGAAAAATTGCCATGTCCATGGAGGAAGGTCAGCATACAACATGAGTGAACAGGAAGTCGCATGCTACAATAGGGCCTTAATTTTTTTTTTAAAATTCTGAAGATGAACTTTGCTCTTTAGTCTATTTGTCTGCAGGCATTTGCAAACACTCTCTAAACACACACACTTGTAAAATGTGCATACTTAAAATCAACCTTTGCTTGGACAGAATCTTTCTATATTTAAGATTTTAGGTGATAGGAAAGCTGACTGCTGTATTCTTCCTGGTACATGGTAGGATTTTAAAGCCAGAGGAGGCCTTAAATAAGTCAGTTACACTTTTCTGTAGCTAGGAAAAGTCAGGACTACTACTGCTAAAGGACCCAAAGTGAATAAGACACAAGCTGGATTTAGGTTCATTTTCAAAAATATTTCTTTGGAGAGAGTTACAAAGTTTTAATTTTGATTTAAACAGATTCACCTGAAGCTTTTCTTTTCTTTTTTTTTTTTTTAACACTTTGGTTCTGCTCACAGTTTAACAGACTATCCATGCATCTAATTCAGGGTTCAGCAAATTCTCAGTTAAATGTCTTGACATTTTTCACCATATAACCTTAGATCGTCTAGCATCTTCAAACTGGAGATGTGAACAGTGTTCTTGTGGCTAATTTAATTTAATAGGTTTACATATTTCATATTTAAGGTTCTAGTAAAAATCTTTCTGAAGAGATCACTTATCAGCAAGGCCCAAAGTGGTCTTATTAATTCGGAGATCTCAATCCCCCATTTGGCCTCTATCAAATTTCAGAGGTTTTAATGGAGGCAACAATTTTCATAAAAGATTCCAGGGGCATGATTGTATATGTCCCCTCGTTCCCAAGATCCTCAGGTCCAAAGAACTGACGCTGCCCCTCCCTCCCATTAATGTGGTTATAAAAAGGTTTTGTGTCTCTCATTTTATTTTCCTCATATTTTCCTAAGGAAGATTGTGTATCTTCTTTTTCCCAGACCAACTGCTATGACTCTTATTCACTTCAAATCCTGCCCTGATTAAAGTCCAAAAGAAAGTTGTTCCCTTGATGGATTTAAGCATTTCTGAAGTTGTTTTCCCCACCAGTTGTTGCTCCTGGTTATCCAATCAACCTTGGTCTGCTTCAGTGCACAATAAAACAAGTGGCCAGGTCACCAGGGTGGGGACTAACAACTCCTGGACTTCTCTAAGCTTCGTGATGCAGCTTCTGGGTGTTTAAATGCCATAAAAGTAAGAGATTTACCATTAATGACAGTCTCTTTGTCCCTAATTCCACTGTGCCTACAGCCTTGTTGCATTTTAATTAGGGCAAATAGTACATTCTCATTCCAGGCTAAAATCCAGTGCTCCCTTGGCTTTATTCTTGGATGGCACAGTTTAAAAGATGTAATCTTTTGTTTTGTGCCTTTCATCTGCCAGAAAAACTTTGGAAGAGTGGGAGAAAGGGAACAGGGAACTGGGGGATGGGAAGGGAGTATCCCAGATAACCTACCTACTCCATGCACGCATGAGTGCGTGTGTTTGTGTGTGTGTGCCTCCTCTCTTTGTCCTCTCTTTCCCAACCTCTCTTTGCAAGGCAGGATGTCTAGGCATGAAACAGCTGGCTAAGATGTTTCATTTTTACTTCCAGAAATCCAGACTGCAAACAGTGCTAATCAGTCCTAGTCCTCCTCCTCCTCCTCCTTCTCTGCCTCCTCCTCATCCTACTCCTCCTCCTCCTCCTCCTCCCGCCTATTTCTCTTAGGCCAAGATCATGACCTTCTCCTAAAAGGATATGAGAAAGTTGCATGAGAAAGTTACCAAGATTAATGTTTTCCAAACTCTCTCTTGACAGAAGCATGCCTGGGCACTTAACAGAAGTAAATGGGGAATAAAAAGGGAAGAAACTGAACATTGCAACTATACATTACATACAGGAAAAAGTCAGTTTGCTCTGGTGATACTGATGTGACTAGGAGGATGGCTGAAGCCAACACTGTTTCCTCAGATTCTTTTTTTCTGGCTAGACCTTGTCTCCTGCATGCACAGAGACACACTGCATACTCCACATTTCACCAAAGAGCCCAGATGTCTGCATGTTCAAGCACAGCACATCAAATTTCTCTCTTGCCCCAGTTCCATTTCATGTGTGTGTTATCCATGCTAAAAAGAGTTTGTTTGATCTACATGGATGAAGCTATAGGCAAAACAGACCCAGGATATGACTGATGGAAATAAATAAACTAAGAAAAGCAATTTTTTGGAATGGCTAAAAAAGAAATTGATGGACAAATCATTTTGATGTTGTCATACTAGACTAAAAAGTACCAGATGACAATTCATTTTATACAGGTAGGTCACCTAGCTGTGACTTTTCTCCAAGAGGCACCACTGACCCAGGGTAAAATTGAGTAAGAGCTTCGGAAGCCCTGAAAGTAAATAACAAGGGATTTTGCTTTAAGTTCTGATTTTAATCCTTTGCAGGAAAAGACAATAGATGCACCTGCTATAAAATGAGCCTTGGAGGCAAGCAATTCTCCCGATATCCACTTCTTTACTTCTTTGGAACCAGTTCCAAATTCTCAGTTACCATGAAATGGAAAACTTAAAAGAAAGACATGCAGTCATTGAAAGACAATCAACTGGTAGCAGATGGAAGAAACAACAGGAGCACAGGTAGGGCTCTGGTTTTCTGCTTGAGAATCCAGAAAGAAGCCCAAAGAACGTCTGTTACATTCTTAGCACTACACTGTCTTTGAAAATCCATACCTAGCCAGGCGCAGTGGCTCATTCCTGCACTTTGGGTGGTGGAGAAACTAGCCTAGGCAACCTGTGAGACCTCCTCTCTACAATAAATAAAAAAAAAAAAAGCCTGGGTGACAGAGTGAGACTCTGACTCAAAAAAAAAAAAAAAAAAAACCAACTTAAAAAGACCAGAAAAGAAAAGAAAATCCACACCTAGCAGAAGCACAGAGAGGAAGTGCTTCATGGCTATTGGGTGACTCAATGAATAAATAAATGATAAAGGATGCAAGGCCTGGAGATAAAGCAGAGTAGCATGCACACATCTGCCTAACAAATAGCCTGCACTATTACAGATGCACCCCTAACCTAGACTGACTCATCCTCAGCCTTCTATGTGAAGGGTTCCCTTTTAAGATTTTACAGACTTAGTATGTTAGTTTCCTGTGGCGGCTGTAACACATTACCACAAACTTGGCAGCCTAAAACAACAGTCATTTATTCTCTTGTGGTTCTGGAGGCCAGAATCTGAAATCAGAATTGCTGTGCCAAAAATCAAGATGTTAGCAGAAGGCTGGGTGTGGTGGCCCACGCCTGTAATACCAGCACTTTGAGAGGCTGAAGTGGGAGGATCACTTGAGGCCAGGAGTTCAAGACTAGCCTGGACAACATAGCAAGACCCTACTTCTAAAAATAAAAATAAAAAATAGCTGGGTGTGATGGCATGCACCTTCAGTCCCAGCTACTCAGGAGGCAGAGGGAGGATTGCTTAAGCCCAGGAGACCCAGGCTGCAGGAAGCCATAATTGCACCACTGCCCTGCAGACTGGGTGAAAGAGACCCCTACCCAAAAAAAAAAAAAAAGATGTCAGCAGGACCACAATTCTTCCACAGGCTTTCAGGGAGAATCTGTTCCTTGCCTTTTCTGGTTTCTGTTGGCTGCCAGCATTCCTTGGCTGTGGCTTCCTCTGGGTAAGCAAAATCTCCCTCCACCATCCTTCTATAAGGATGCATGTGGCTATATTTAGGGCCCGGGATTATCACCCCTCCATCTCAAAATTCTTTTTATTTTTTTTTTATTTTTTAAGTCAGAGCCTCATTCTGTTGCCCAGTCTAGAGTGCAATGACACAATCATAGCTCACTGTAGCCTCACCTCCTTAGCTCAGGTGAACCTCCCACCTCAGCATCCTGAGTAGCTGGGACTGCAGGCACACGCCACCACAACCGGCTAATTTTTTTGATTTTTTGTAGAGCCAAGGTCTCGCTATGTTGCCCAGGCTGGTCTGGAACTCCTGGCCCCAAGCAATCCTCCCACCCCAGCCTTCCAAAGTGCTGGGATACAGGGCGTGAGCCACTGTGCCCAGCTTCAAAATCCTTAATCACATCTGCAAAGACCTTTTTTTTCAAAAAAGAGAGCATTTATAGGTTCTAGGGACAATGGCCTGAGGCCTTTGGGAGCCATTATCCAGCTGAGTATCACCAAAAGAAGGGAATAGGCAGTGGTGACTGCAAGGAGTCTTATACTGTCTCTCACTGTGAGGATACTCACTGCATACATCCGTGTTATTTCTGTGTAATGCCTGCAGTTACATAAGTGGTGCTATTGCAACACACGGCACATGTAACCAAACTTTTTTTTTTTCTGAGTTGGGGTCTTACTGTGTCACCCAGGATAGAGAGCAGTGGCAAAATCACAAGTCACTGCAGCCTCAATCTTCTGAGCTCAGGTGATCCTCCCACCTCAGCTTCCCAAGAAGCTGGGACTAGAGACCCACACCACCACGTTTGGCTAATTTTTTAATTTTTGTAGATGAGGTCTCACTATGCTGCCCAGGCTGGTCTTGAACTCCCGGGCTCAAGCAATCCTTTTGCCTTGGCCTCCTAAAGTGCTGGGTTTACAGATGTGAGCCACCATGCCTGGCCAATCAATCATTCTGGATTCAAATTTAGAAGCTGAAGTGCCCAACAGTCTCAAGAATGGAATAACTATCTAACCTGGGGAATGTCTGCATTATCCAAGCTGAAAGGCTACAGTCTCATTTCTCCTTCGTATCGCCTGTCCTTTGCTCTGCCAACAACTCTTCCTGATTGCTAAACACAGTCTATAAGAGGAAACCCTCAGGGAGTTAGCTGTGTGGCAAAGGTGGGTTTGGGTCATTGGAATGTACCTTGTAGCCTTTTATTTAGTAGGTTCATTGATGGGTCAAGCTGGGTACTGGCAGGAAATTTGGACTCGGGCCCTGGGACTTATTACCATTTTCTTTACCCCCTTGATGCTCTGCACAGTCCTCTATGGTTCTTGGACTTCCAGGTTAGAAGCACTGCCTGAGGTGGAACTGTCCTGTGCTCAGTTTATCCCTGCATCTTGCCTTCAGACGAGGCATCAGGTCTGCTGGGAAACCATTCCACAGGGTAGAGGCAGAGAGTTAAATCTTCACATGTGGAAACAGATGGAATTAGTCAAGTTTGAGCAGTTTTCCAGCCAAAATTATGCTTTCATGCATCTCAAAGTTGTCATTTCTTGACTAATTCTCTAGTAGTATCAATAAATCTCATAGTCTTAGGCTGGGATTAGGCTAAGGCATGTGATACACTTGCCTTGGGTGTAAAATGTAAGTGGGGAGGGGAGCCAAAAAAAAACCTCACTAATCAAAATAACATTTCAATGGAATATTTAAAATATCAATCAAAATCCAAGTAGCAAACTCTGGCCCACAAGTTTTTATAAATAAAGTTTTATTGAAACCAGGGCCGGAATTAGGGTGTCAAGTGTGACAGGCTCAGGCAAGTATTATTTGAATACTACTTTAAAATATCAATATTTTGTTCATCAACAATTGTTGAGTTGTTCCAGCCTGAATAACAAAGCGAGACCTTGTCTCTACAAAAAAACAAAAAACAAAAAACCAGAAAAATTAGCAGGGAACGGTGGTGCACATCTGTAGAATCCTAGCTACTTGGGAGGCTGAGGCAGGAGGATCACTTGAACCCAGGATTTCAAGGCTGTAATAATTCATGATTGTGCCACTACACTCCAGCCTGAGTGATAGAGATGCTATTTCAAAAAAAATTTTTTTTTTTTTGCTCATTTGATTTTTAAAGAAAAATTTTTCATTTTTAAATTGATTTTTAAATTAAAAAATATAAACTAAGTCTTTTTCAAGATAAGCATTTTTCAAGACAATCATACTTTGGAATGGGACAAAAATTATTTATATGTATTTCCCAGTCTGTCACAGAAAATATTAAAAAGACACACTCAAGAATCAAGAGTTTCAAAAAACTAATTTTTATTACCTTATCAAGGATATTGTTAAGTGAAACTGAATTTTTCACTATGAGTAAACAATGACCAGAAGTTTTACTTGCTGTTATTTTTGCACCATCAATGCAAATGTCAATGCAGTAAAGCAAGCAAATAACATCTTGGGATAATTATGAAAATGATTTTAACCTCAAAGTCCACTTGAAAGGGTCTTGGGAAACCCCAGGGGTCTATAGATCACACTTTTTTTTTTTGAGTTGGAGTCTCACTCTGTCACCCAAACTGGAGTGTAGTGGCACGCTCCTGGCCACTGCAGCCTCGACCTGCTGGACTCCAGTGATCCTTAAAAGTAACTGGAACTACAGGTGCGCGCTACCATGCCCAGCTCATTTTTGATTTTTTGTAGAGATGAGGTCTCGCCAAGTTGCCCAGGCGGGTCTCGAACCAGCCGGCTCAGGCAGTCCACTCACCTCAGCCTCCCAAAGCGCGGGATTACAGGCTGAGCCACCGAGCCCAGCTAAATGCTTTGTGAACTGCTGCCTTAAAGGACAGAGCTTTAACAATATATCAAAACTATCATAATTATGACTAACTCCAGAATTAGTTGAAAAATAAGTGAAGAGTTGATGCAAACTGGCCCATCATCATAGAAACAGTCTGGAGCAATCAGGAAATCTCTGTGGCTAAAGGTAAAGTATGAACAAGACGTGAAAGAATCAGAATGACGTGAACAAAATCAATGACCTGCAGGCATGGCCAATTTAGGGCCACCGAATGGAGAAACATTACAGTGCCCATCCTTCACCTCCTATTCTTACCTCTCCTGCCTCTCACGTAACCAAAAATACTAGAGGGCCAAGGATACTAGTGCGGCAGCCCCAGGAAGAGTGAGGCGCATAGCACAGTGTATCCCTGGGTTGCTCCAAGACCATGGGACCAGCCTGGTGCTGAAGCTCTCTTGCTACCTCCAAGCATACAATCTGGGGCCAATTCCCAAGCCACTATCTGTCTCAATCTCCATCATGTGTAATATGAGTAAAAGATGAACGTCTTCCTCATATGATGGTTGTAAATACATGAGATGATGTAGACAAAGCATGGAGCGTAGAAACTGAGAGAGGAAGTATGCAGTAAAGTGCCTTATTAAACATAAGTCTATATGTCTGTGCTGACTCACTGCCCAGTGCTCAGCAACTATTTCCTACATGCATAAACGCTCACCCTGGGGCTTGCCAGTGTTAGGTGTTCAGCAACGGAAGCCTGTCTGGACCTGACACTCCTTTTATACTGCTCTGAGTGTCAGGGCTCTCACCAGCAATTCACAGAGAAATGTGAAGCTTATATATGAAAAAGTATACATAAGTGTGCAAATTATTATGTAAAAATGGAAACACTTGTTATACGATAGAATTATGCTTCATGTTTTCATAAAATCATTTTTGGCTGGGCATATTGGCTCACACCTATAATCTCAGCACTTGGGAGGCCACCGCCGGAGGATTACTTAAGGCCAAGAGTTCAAGACCAGCTAGGCAACAGATCAAGACCTCTTCTCTTCAAGAAAACAAAAAAAATTTAGCCAGGCATGGTGGTGCATGCCTGTAGTCCCAGCTACTCAGGAGACCAAGGTGTGAAGATTGCTTGAGCCCAGGAGTTCGAGGGTGTGGTAAGCTGTGACTGTACAGTGGTACAGTGCTCCAGCCTGGGCAACAAAGTAAGACACCAACTCAAAAAATAGTATCATTCTTATTGGTGCTGAAAACATGTTGGAAAACAAAGGAAACAGTTTTAAAAAAATTTTAAACTAGTAAAACATTTACTCCATCAACAGAAAAATATGCCAATCTTGCTTTGTGCTACTGAGAATAATGCCCCCCAGAGCCCAAGATATCCACGTCTTCCTCCCCAGAACTTGTGAATATGTCACCTACACGGCAAAAGCGATTTTACTGATATGATTATGTTAAGGACTGTGGGATGGGTCATTATCCTGCTGGGTCCAAAGTAATCACAAAGGTCATTAGTGGATGACAGAAGAAGAAGAAGTCAAAGAAAGATGTGAGTTGAAAAGAAAGGCATGGCCGGGCTCGGTGGCTCAGCCTGTAATCCCGCGCCTTTGGGAGGCTGAGGTGAGTGGATTGCCTGAGCCCGCGGGTTCGAGACCCGCCTGGGCAAGCAAGACCTCATCTCTACAATAAATCAAAAAATTAGCCGGGTG
>CAUYQG010149133.1:0-10949 GCA_963574415.1 Tarsius wallacei
CTCTGAATATTGGCATGGCCTAGGAGACCAATGACCTAGGCAATATTTGAAGAGACACTAACTGATTATTTTCTATATAGCCTAATTTCTCATTGCCTCTTTTTTCCTTCTTTTGATGGATTTTCTTTTTATACCCTCCCCGTTCCCCCTTTAGTCATTATCCTTCTGAATAATTGCAATACTAAGCATTATTCTTAGGCAGTTTTTTTTTTGTGGCAAATTCTTTGTCTTTTCTTGTCCAAAATGTCTTTGTCATCTTTCATTATGATAATTTATCTGGGGATGGAGTTCTAAGATGACAGCTTGTCTCAGGACTTTGAAGATATTATTCTTTAGTCTTCTGGTTTCTTTATTTTTGATGAAGTCTGATGTTAATATAATTGTTTCTTTATAGGGAATATTTTTTTATTTCTCCATGGTAGCTTTCAATATTTTTTTTCTGACTTTAAACTCTTGTGGTAAACTTTTATTTACCTCACTCAGGACTTTGGATATTCAGTAGTAGGATGCATGCCTTTCTTGCACTCTAGAAAATAATCAGTTAGTGTCTCTTCAAATATTGCCTAGGTCATTGGTCTCCTAGGCCATGCCAATATTCAGAGATTCTCTAGAAAAACTCATGGGACTGAGTATATAGTTGTATTCATAGGTGAGATTTATTACAGCAATGTAGAAAGGATATACAACCAGACTATAAGGGAAAAGGGCATAGGCAAAGTCTGGAGGCATCCATATGCAGGCTCCTTCATGCTGCCTTCCTCTCATGAAGAGTCACACAATGTGCACTTTTCCCCCAGCATCAAAAATGCAGCAATGAGTGTAAGATGTTTATATGAAAGGAAGCCATCAGAGACTCAGCCCCCTTTAGTGACTTCTCAAAATCTGTCATCTAATTCATTAAATCTGTCTTTGCCTGTGGCTAGTCTTTTATTTAGAGATTTTCAGAAAGAAACATAATGCCTATATATTTTTATATCCATATTTTTCAGATTATCCTGTTTTTTCCTTGTAGTCCTAGTTCTTATCTTATCTCTTTGTATATTTGGAATATACTTATTTTAACCCCAGAGTGTTCTGTTATCTACAGTTGTAGGAATGGGAGTATCTTTAAATGTATCTGTTGATTCTCTTTAATACTGGCTCATTTCCTTGTAAGGCTTTAAATTTTTTATTGTAAAGTCTTCTTCAGTGAGAGTTGGTTTTCCATAGAAGTTCTGTGAAGTCCTAAGCTATAAAGACATGAGAATATATCTCTTGGAAAGTTGGCTACTACCATGAGCCTGCTAATAATAGGTCCAGTTTTTCAGTTTATGAGCTCTGTACTACACTTGGATTTTTTTCAGTTAAGTTACAAAACTAAGCTTTTGATTTTTTTTCTTTTTTTTTTTTTTGTTGTTGTTGTTGTTTTATGACATGGTCTCATTATGTTGCCCAGGCTGGTCTCAAACTCCTGGACTCAAGCAGTTTTCTCACCTTGGCCTCTCAAAGTGCTGGGATTACAGGCATGAGTCACTGTGCCCAGCCTGATTTCTTATATATAAATCCTTCATGCCAATTTCTTTTTTTGTTGTTTATTTGAAACAGGGTCTCTGTTACCCAGGCTGCAGTGCAGTGCCACTATCATAGCTCACTGCAGCCTTGCATTCCTGAGTTCAAATGATCCTCCCACCTCAGCCTTCTAATTTGCTGGGACTACAGGCATGTCCCACCACATCTGGCAAATTATTTTATTTTAATTTTTGAAGAGGCAGATTCTCCTGTGTTGTCAGGGCTGGCATCAAACTCCTGGGCTCAAGTAATCCTCCCACCTCAACCTCCTGAATATCTGAGACTGCAAGCATGCACCACCATACCTGCTAATTATTTTATTTTTTGTAGAGGCAGGGTCATAATATGTTGCCCAGGCTGGTCTCAAACTCCTGGCCTCAAGCGATCCTCTCCCCAAAGCCTCCCAAAGTCCTGGGATTGCAGGCATGAGCCACCACACCCAGCCCTTCTTGTCAGTTTATCTGGCTAGTGAGAAGTCTTTCTAGTTCCTGCTTATCAAGCACGGAAGCCCTTTGTGGTTCTACCATTAAGCAGAAATTACCATCTGAACTTCCTGAATTCCCCATTATTTGTGCCCTGTGGATTCCCCTGCAAAGCCTCAAGCTTCACTTTCTGTTCACCCCCTTACTCTAATTCCCAGTTCATTTTTGACATCTAATAAACTTTTCTTTGTCTTGATCTTGATAGAAGTTCACTGTAGGACATTTAGGGGTTGTTGTCCCATAACATTGTTGTAGAAAGACTTACAAATTTTATGATTTATTACATTTTTTTCTAGAAGTCTGGCAAGGCGATGAGCAGATAGGTAACTACAAGGAAAGCCAAGACAAACCTGTGTGGCAAGCTGCATTTATAGGCAAGAAAACACTGAAGGATAAAAGGGGTCAAGATTGCAGAACATGTAGAAAAATAATTTACCTAAGCACAGACTTTTTTTCTATAAGACAAAACTCCCTAAATATTATTCATGGGGAAGGTGTTCAAAACATAATTTAAGGTTTCTTAGTCTAAATAAAAGCTATGTAAGAAAGAAAGGTGATGGATGTAAGGCATATTGGAAATTAGACCTCCATTCCAATCTTCTTCAAAGCTCAACCTGCAGAGTATTTTTTTGATCCTAATCAGCCAGGAAAAGCCCTCCACCATAGGCCAGCCCTTCTTAAAAGTCAGAGAATCCTAACTAGGGAGAAACTCTATAAATATACTGAATGTGGAAAAGTGTTTGTCCAGAAAGCAAACTTTGTTGTACATCAGAGAATTCACACTGGAGAGAAGCCTTATGAGTGCTGTGAATGTGCAGAAGCCTTCAGCCAGAAGTCAACTCTCATAGCACACCAGAGAACTCATACAGGGGAGAAGCCTATGAATGCACTGAATGTGGGAGAACCTTTATCCAGAAGTCAGCTCTGATTAAACATTTAACGAACTTATACAGGAGAGAAGCCATTTGCATGCAGCAAATGTGCAAAAGCCTTTAAAAGTTCATATCACCTTATTAGACATAAAAAGATACACGAGACAAAACTTTTTTTTTTTTTTTTTTGAGTTGGAGTTTCACTCAGTTGCCCAGACTGGAGTGCAGTGGCATGCTCCCGGCCACCGCAGCCTCGACCTGCTGGGCTCCGGTGATCCTTCCGCCTCAGCCTTCCAGGTAGCTGGAACTACAGGTGCACGCTTCCATGCCCAGCTAGTTTTTGATTTATTGTAGAGACAAGGTCTTGCCAAGTTGCCCAGGCAGGTCTCGAACCCGCGGGCTCAGACAATCCACTCACCTCGGCCTCCCAAAGTGCTGGGATTGTAGGCTGAGCCACCGAGTCCGGCCAAGACGAACATTTTTTAAAGGTATCAAATGTGCTAAGTCCTGCCTTATATATCAAAGAACTCATATAGGTGAGAATCCCGAGTGCAGTGAACATGGGAAAGCCTTTGATGAGAAGCCCACTCCCATTAAGCATCAGAGAATTTATGCAAAAGGGAAAGCTTATGAGTGCACTAAATGTGGGAAAAGCTTCAGGGGAAAGTCACGCCTCTCTGTGCATCAGAGAATTCATACGGGAGAGAGACCCTATGAATACAGCATATGTGAGAAGACTTTCAGTGGAAAGTCACACCTCTCTGTCCATCACAGACTCATACAGGAGAGAAACCCTATGAGTGCCAACGATGTAGGAAAGCCTTTGGTGAGAAGTCAACACTCGTACATCAGCAAACCCATATAAGAGAGAAACCCTATAAATGCAATGACTGTGGAAAAGCCTTCAGTGAGAAATCACCACTGATTAAACATCAGAGAATTCATACAGGAGAGAGACCTGATGAATGCAGCGATTGTGGAAAAGCCTTCAGTAGGAAGTCAACTCTCATTAGACATCAGAGAATTCATCCAGGAGAAAAACCCTTAAATGTAGTGAATGTGAGAAAGCCTTCAGTGTGAAATCAAATCTCATTGTACATCACAGAATTCATACAGGAGAGAAACCTTATGAATGCAGAGACTGTGGGAAAGCCTTCAGTGGGAAGTCAACTCTCATTAAACATCAGAAAATCATACAGGAGATAAAACCTATGAGTATACTTGAGAGTGGGGTAATTTCACTAGTTTTTATACCTCATTATATATATCAAATAATTCATGCTAGAAAGTAACCTTATAAATGCCAGGAATGTCAGAAATTCTTCATATGTTGGTGTTCATTTAACTTAATAAAGGCTCAGAAGTATAATTCCAGGGGTGTGCAATAAATGTCATCAGAAATGAAGGAACTGTATGCCAAAGAATTCCAAAGGAGCAAAACTGGGTGTGATGACATGGGAAAGCCTTTAGAAAGAATTTAAGTATCTTTGCCTATCAGAATATTTATGTTGACAAAAAACTAAGATTTTAATGAGCTTAGAAAACCATGTCAGAAATGTATGAGAGGAATCATGTTCTATAGTCTTTACCAAACATTTTACAGAAAAGGTACGGAGGTAGCAAACAAGCACTCAAGTATTACGTTATGTTCACTATGGAGTAGAGTGTGACATTCCATTAAAAACCTCATAGTGTAAAGCATAAAATATCCTAGGTGGGGAAAATTCCCAGATTATTTTCCTAAACAAAGATAAAAATTGCTTCCTTAAATAGAATGAGAGAGGCTGAGTCATCAGAATTCCTGAAACAAAGGATCTCAAAGAGGACACCTTACGCAAATTTATTCATCAATATCTTCAGTGCAAAAATGCAAGTCCTTTAGATAAAAAGCTTACAGTAAGTTTTGACACACCTCCCTTAGGAACGGTGCTTAGAACTTAATATTGTCTTTTAAGAAAGAGTAATAGGCAGGGCGTGGTGACTCAAGCCTGTAATCCTAGCACTTTGGGAGGCCAAGGTGAGGGGATTGCCTGAGCCCACGGGTTCGAGAAAAGCCTGGGCAACTAGGTGAGACGTCATCTCTACAATAAATCAAAAAATTATCCAGGTGTGATAATGCACACCTGTAGTTTCAGCTACTTGGAAGACTGAGGTGGAAGGATCGCCTGAACCCAGCAGGTCGACGCTGGGGTGGCTGTGAATGAGCTACTGCACTCCAGCCTGGGTGATGAAGTGAAACTCCAACTAAAAAAAAAAGAGTAATGTTATGATGAGGCCATAAAAGATTTTTAATTTTCAGAGTATCTTCCATAACAGCAGTATTGTTTAAAGCAGTGAAAAAATTAAAAAGCATTTAATATCCAGTGATAAGTGATTGATTAAATATTGATGTGTCAACTAGGTGAAATAATATGCACCAACTAAGACTTCATTTGAGAACTTGGGATGGTAAATCATTAAGTGAAAAAATTTTATAAAACAGTATACCATATGGTTCATATTGTAATAACAGAAGAAGGATATGCACCATTATACCAGTGATTCTGGATGGCAGAAATCTAAAATTTATGAGTAAAATGATATGTACATAAGTATAAGTAAAAATTTATATCTATTTTAGGTGTGTATGTGTGTGTTTATAGATAAACAGAGCAAAAAGGAAGGAAATTAACATTTGGGTGTGAGGTTTATTGATATTTAAAAATTTTTTGAATGTAGTCTCCAGAAACGACCAATAAATATTGTTTAATCTTGTGCATGCTTGGTGATTCTGTCTTCCCATCCATTTTCCCATTCAGCTTTGTCTTTAGTATGTGACATAATTCTCTTCCAAAAATGACCCCATTTTCACATACATATACATATTACCTATTTTCCCCCCTTATGATTGAATCTATGGTTTGGGGTGTATACAGTTGACCCTTGAACAACAAGGGTTTGAACTGTACGGGTCCACTTAAATGTGAATTTCCTCCCACCTCTGCCACCCCTGAGACAACAAGATCAACCCCTCCTCTTCCAGGATGAACACCTTTATGATGATCTACTTCCACTGAATGAATAGCAAATAAATTTTTTTTCCTTATGATTTTTCTCAACACTTTATATTACCTTATGGTAAGAATAAACTATATAATACGTGTAACATGAAATATGTGTTAGTGCAGTGTTCATGTTATCAGTGATGCTTCCAGTCAACAGTAGACTATTAGTAGCTAGGTTTTGGGGGAGTCAAACTTATATGCAGATTTTTGACTGTGTGTAAGGGAGTGGCACCCATAAACCCCACATTGTCCAAGAGTCAACTATATTTCACAACTTGAGAATGGGCATCCTATGATTTTTTTTTTTTAATTTTCGAGATGAGGTTGTT
Organism: Tarsius wallacei; assembly: GCA_963574415.1. NCBI lineage: Eukaryota > Metazoa > Chordata > Mammalia > Primates > Tarsiidae > Tarsius > Tarsius wallacei. The sequence goes on from CAUYQG010149133.1 coordinate 6,276, forward strand.
GCCTTGTTGTCCAGCCTGGTCTCAAATTCCCGGGCTCAAGCTATCCTCCCACTCATCTTCCTGAATAGCTGGGATTACAGTATCCTATGATTTAATATCTGATTTTTCTGATAAAAATAAAAGCATCTCTACAGGTTTTTACCCTGTATCCACCAAATCCTGTGGCAAAGGTTAGTTAACAAATTTTAACAGGAGATATACAAGTAATGAGACAAAATTGACTTTGAAGAAAGGTCTTTTCACTGTGATATTTGTGAATGCCACTGAATGCCCATACTCATATTCCTTCTCGTCCAGTAGCAGTTGTGGCACACATCCCAGGTGACACCCAATGATTTATGTGTTATGTAATCCCCTCCTGTGAGGGTGGGCAGAATTAAGACTGCTTCTAAGCAACCAATTATAGCAAAGGTGATGGGAGGTCACTCCCATGACTGCATCATGTTTTATAAACTCTATCTTAGCAGACTGAAGAGAGATTTTCCTTGCTGATTTGATGGAGTAAACAGCCATGTTGAGGAATCCCATGTAGCAAGGAACTGCAGCAGGGGGAATCCTGAGCTAAAATACTGGATCTTGAGCAGAAAGATCCTGGAGACAAGAGAAGTGGCGAGAAATAACTGCAGTAGACTGAGATACTTTCTTCCTACTAATTGGTAAATGACTTGAGACAGATTTGGGGATGCACAGCAGCCAGGTACAGAGTTTTCAGCGGAAAATTGTGTGCCAAGGAACTCAAACTTGGAGTTCAGATCCCACCAGTGATGATTGGCCCTGTTTAATACCATAGGCTTTCAATTGGAACCTCTGAAGGACTTTACCTAGGAATTAGGGGAGAATAAATATACACCAGGTCTTTAAAGATTGATACCCCACCTTGAATTAACTCACTAGCTAATTAAATTAAGGTAATTTGCCACTAACATAATTTCCTTCAGAAACTAAGTTCATCTAGAGCTTCTGCAATGTATCATGCACAGTGACATTCAATCCAAAATTGCTAGGCATACCCAGAGCCAGAGGTAAGACGAAAGTGGCCAGTAGAAGTAGATTCACAGGTAGTTCAGATTGTAGGAGTCATAAGTCATAAAATAACTGAATAATATGATCAAGGAAATATAAAATTCGTAAGCATGTAAATTATTTCCAATAATTATTTACTTTTTTGCTTAGATTTTAATTTTCTTGGAGTTTCTAATTGCCCTTAGTTTTCTCATTTTCCAAGGGTCTCAAATATACCATCTAATCTGGAATTTCCCTTCTCTTGGGTATTAGAATTTTGGATAGTTGTTAACTTTGAGAGGCAGGACTGGGTTAGAGAAAAGGAACTGGGTCGACAGCAAGCTGAAAGCTTTTTCTGTAAAGAATAGTTATCTAAGCTAGGCATGGTGGTGCATGTCTGTAGTCCCAGCTACTTGGGAGGCTGAGGCAGGAGGGTGCTTGAGCCCAGGAAATGGAGGCTGAAGTGAGCTATGATTGTACCACTGCGCTGTAGCCTGGCTAACAGAGCAAAACCCTGGAAAGTCTGAATAAATGGAGGGAGGGAGGAAAATTAAGACTTTATTTGAGAATTTGAGAAAATGTTCATGGTAAATCATTAAGTGAAAAAATATTATAAAATAGTATACCACTTTCATAGGCCTTCCATTTCTTTAAATCTATTTGCAAAATCAAAGAATTTTTTTGTATTTCAAAATTGTTTTTATTCAAAGATGAACTATTCTTTCCTCATATCTCTGTGTTCAAATCCTTCTAATTTGTTTGCATTCATTTGTTAACTCGGTCATGTACCTCAACCACAGAAAATCTCCTGATTGTAAAAATTGATGGGACAAAATAATGCTAGTTTCATCAGAGGCATAAAACCTAGGAACATTTGACCATATGTGCTCAACATATTGACATAATCAAACTAAAATAATAAGCAAAAAAAAGTATACCATATGGTTCATATTGTAAAAACATGGAGGATATGCACCATTATATCTGGGTGGTAGAAATATTAAAATTTATGATGAGTAAAATTATATGCACATATGTATAAGTATAAATTTGTATTATATATTTTAGGTGTGTATGTGTATGTTTATAGAGAAATACATAAAGCAAAAAGCTAGGAAGAAGTTTACAACTCTGCCTTAGCCTTTACTTTTTAACTTCCTGTTTGTATAGAGCCTCAAGGTTAGCCAGAAGTGAGAGCTTAGGGACTTCTCTGGTCTTCCCTGAGCATGTACACTTTGCTGAGCATGTCCCTGGCCTTGTAGTTTCCCAGAAATACTTCAGAGCTTTTCAAAGCCCCTAATCCCCAATGAGTTTCATTCTAAAACCTTTATTCTGAAGCGTTTTTGTTAGGCTGTTATTTGCATCAGTAATCATCTATCAACTAAGGTAGCAGTGACTAAAACATTTGTCTGTGAATATTTATTTTATTATTATTTTTTTAGAGACAAAATACTGAACATTCTGTACTTCTCCTTAAAATAAAAAGTAATATGATTCAGGAAGTTTGTTTCTTTTGTGGGATAGGGAAGTAGAGAAAGCAGTACACAGATTAAAAGCTACATAGACAGTGCCATGGCTGAACTAAAGAGAACCATATCTGGAATAGTAGTTACTTTTTTTATTTTTAAAAGATGTGGGATACAATTCAGGATTAGGTACATAAGTGGTCCTAATACAGGTAAGGTTTGGGCCTCCCTTGATCCTCACTTCGCCTAGTTTGAGATCAGGTACCCTTATTGATGTTATGTGCACCCCACCTCCTCTGGCAGTTTCTGGCTACTGCCAATACCTTTCTTATAGTATTATGATAAATGTTCAGAGTCTGCTTATGACTGAGAATAGGTGGTACTCAGTTCTTTGTCTCTGTGATAGCTTACTGAGTATTATACACTCTAAATCCATCCAAGGTGCTGCGAAGTCCATAATTTTGTCCTTGTTTATGGCTGCATAATATTCCATTGTGTATATGTACCACATTTTAAAAAATCCAGTCCACTTTCTATGGGCAGCACGGTTGGTTCCATGTTTTTGCTATTGTGATAATGCTGTAGTAAACATGCATGTGCAGGTATCTTTTTTATAGAGTGATTTGAGTTCCTGCAGGTATATTCCCAGAAAGGGGATTGCTGAGTCACATGGAAGGTCAATTTTTAGATCTTTTAGGAATCACGACACTGTGTTCCACAGAGGTTGTACCCCACCAACAGTGTAGAAGCATTCCCTTTTCCGCACATCCTCTCCAGCATCTGTTGTTTTTTGAGATATTAATAATAGTCATCCTGATTGGAATTAGGTGGTATCTCAGGGTGGTTTTGATTTGCATTTCTCTGATGATTAGTGAGGCTGAACATTTTTTCATGTGTCTGTTGGCTGCTTGTATGTCTTCTTTTAAGAAGTGTCTATTCATATCTTTTGCCCACTTTTTAATAGGGCTGTTTGTTTTTCTTCCTTTTGGCACATTTGAGTTCCTTGTAGATCTGGATGTTAGGCCTTTGTCAGGTATACAGTTGGCGAATATTTTTTCCCATTCTGTGGGCTGTCTCCCTTCTCTCTTTGCAGAAGTTTGTCACTTTGATGAGGTCCCACTTGTCTATCTTATCTCTTATAGAATGGGAATTTGGGGTTTTGATCAGGAATTGGTTGCCTATTCCAATTTCCATAAGGGGGTTGCCTGCATTTTCTAAGATTCTTATAGTTTGAGGTTTTACGTTTTGGTCTTTGATCCATTTAGAGTTGATTTCTCTGTATGGTGTTAGGTAAGTGTCCTGTTTCATTTGTCTGCATGCGGTCAGCCAGTTTTCCTAGCACCATTTACTGAATAGGTTCTCCTCTCCCCAGCCCAGTGGTTGTTGGTGGAATCTTTGTCAAAGATATGTTGGCTGAGAAATTGAGGTTTTGCTTCTGGAATCTCTATCCTGTTCCATTGGTCTATATGCCTGTTCTTGTATCAATACAAGGCTGTTTTAATTATTGTAGCACGATAGAAAAGTTTAAAGTCTGGAAGTGTGATACCTCCCACTTTATTTCTTTTGCTGAAGACTCTTTTGGCTATTCGTGGTCATTTACATTTCCATATGAATTTCTGTATTTTCATTTCCAGGTTCTGAGAAGAATGATGTTGGTAATTTAATGGGTATTGCGTTGAATCTGTCGATTGCCTTTGGTAGGACAGACATCTTAACAAGGTTGATTCTTCCAATCCATGAACATGGAATATTTTTCCATTTGTTTGTGTCTTCTTGGATTTCTTTGAGCAGTGTTTTGTAGTTTTCATTATAAAGGTCTTTCCCGTCTCTGGTTAGGAAGTTATCAAGGTATTTCTTTTTGTTGTTATTGGTATTGTGAATGGGATTGTACTTTTTATTTGGTTCTCTGTTTGTTGTAGGTGTATAAGAATGCGACTGTCAGCCGGGCTCGGTGGCTCAGCCTGTAATCCCGTGCCTTGGGAGGCTGAGGTGAGTGGATTGCCTGAGCCCGCGGGTTCGAGACCCGCCTGGGCAACTTGGCAAGACCTCATCTCTACAGTAAATCAAAAAATCAGCCAGGCGTGGTAGCGAGTGCCTGTAGTTCCAGCTACTTGGAAGGCTGAGGCAGAAGGATCGCTGGAGCCCAGCAGGTCGAGGCTGCGGTGGCCGGGAGCGGCCACTGCACTCCAGTCTGGGCGATGGAGTG
>CAUYQG010149136.1:0-12134 GCA_963574415.1 Tarsius wallacei
TGCAGTGGCCGCTCCCGGCCACCGCAGCCTCGACCTGCCGGGCTCCGGCCATCCTTCCGCCTCAGCCTTCCGAGTTGCCGGAACTACAGGCGCGAGCTACCGCGCCCGGCTAATTTTTTTGATTTATTGTAGAGATGAGGTTTCGCCTGCCCAGGCGGGTCTCGAACCCGCGGGCTCAGGCAATCCACTCACCTCAGCCTCCCAAGGCGCGGGATTACAGGCTGAGCCACCGAGCCTGGCTTCACTTATATAATTTAGGTGGGCATTAGAGCAGATAAAACATTTCATCAATTAACTTGCTAATACAGCATTAAATGTTTTAGACAGCAGGCCTCAACATTTCACAAGGATTTTCAACTACAACTTCCCATTCCTGCTACAATTGCTCTGCCATGGTTTTCCAGAAAGCATAATACAATGATGGCTCTCTGATAGGAGAATTCAGTTTCATTAAATAGAGGAAAAATATAACCAATGCCCCCCAAAGTTTGTAAGCACATGTTGCAAAAAAGTGACAGATTTACTGCAAATTGGAGTTACAGGAAAAAAAAATTGGCTGCAAAAAGTAACAATAACCTTAATTGTTTCTTTTTGTATGTTATAAATATTAACTGTTTCTCACCAGGCCAGTACTGTAGTCATGAAGTTACTTTACAAATTCTTCTCTTGAAAAAGTCAGCTTGAGAAACATAGAGTCGAGGGGGGGGCACCAAGTTCAACCTGGACAAGAGTAGACAAGACTTAAGGACTTAGGAGCCTTACGACATAAAGACTTCCAGGATGTCTTTAAGACATAAAGACTTCCACGGCATCTGGCCGTGTCCCTATTTTTTTTTTTTTTTGTTTTTTTCTTTTTTTTTTTGAGTTGGAGTCTCACTCCATCGGCCAGGCTGGAGTGCAATGGCACGTTCACAGCCACCCCAGCGTCAACCAGCTGGGCTCCGGCGATCCTTCCAAGTAGCCGGAACTACAGGCACACGCTACCACGCCCGGTTAATTTTTTGACTTGTTGTAGAGACGAGGTCTCGCCAAGTTGCCCGGGCTGGTCTCGAACCCGCGGGCTCAGGCAACCCACTTGCCTCAGCCTCCCAAAGTGCTGGGAGCACAGGCTGAACCACCGAGCCCGGCCTGGCCGTGTTCTTATAGAAGACCCGGGCCTGGGACGATGTGATCGTGCTCTCTCGTTCACTCAGTCAATATTTATCAGCGCGCCTACGATGTGTCGGGCGCGGTTCTAGGCACTGGGGATACAGCAAGGGGAAAAACAAAGTTCCTGTCTTCGCGCAGCAAGCATTCTAGTGGGGGTGATAAGTGGTGAACAGTAAGGGTACAGGATATCAGCTGGTAATTAGATTAGGAAAACCCGGAGACAAGGAATGGGAGAGGAGGGAGCTTGTATTTTGGGTAGCGTGATCCAGGAAGGCGCCCCTGAGACCCCCGCTGGAGCAGAGACCTGGAGGAAGTGAAGGACTGGACCCGGTGGACGGTTCCGGGCAGGCGGGACGGCAGGTGCAAAGGCCCAGGCGAGACAAAGGGCTGAGCGAGGAGGACAGTGCGATGCGCGGGGCGCGCGCGAGGGAGAGGGGAGGCGGGGGCGAGCGGAGGGCGAGTGGCGCAGAGTGGTGTGGAAACGCCGAGTGGGCGGGTGTGAGCGGAGGAACCACGGATCCGACAGAGCCGGTTCGAAGGAAGGAGCCGGTTCCCGCGCTGTCGCTTTCCACACACGAGGCACGGAGGAGGCCAGGCCCGGAGGAGGACTCGACCGTCTAAGGCCGCTTGCCAGAAGAGGAAGGGCTGGGCAGAGAAGCCGGCGTCTGGACTTTTGGTCCCTTGTTTCCCGTGCCATCGCAGACGGAGGACGGAGGGGAAAGAAACACGAGGAACGCTCCCGGCTGTGACTGTGCATCTTTCCATCTTTCCAGTGATTCACCGTTTCAGTCCTTCAAAGAACTCCCGTTAGCATTGTTTTAAGTAGGCGAGGTGCTTGCTGTCCACATTAAGTAACCCCGGTGCTCGGACGTGGTTTGGGAAGTGGAAAAATTTCCTAAAGGGGTTCGGATTAAATGACTACTTAATGCCAGCCGACTGTATGCCAGGGAGTGAGACTGGGATGCTCGCCCCCTTCTACCGACGAGAAAGCTGAGGCCCAGAGAGGCGAAGGCACTTGCGCGGGGTCACACAGCCTGCCCGTGGACCAGCGCGCTTTCCACCACGCCCCGTCACCCAGCTAGAGGTGCAGGCCGGTGTGCACGCGGAGAGGACCGCCTCCCGGCGCGCTCGCGTCTCTGCTTCCGGACCCCCGCAGCGAGATACCAACTATCTCTTTAAGAGGGAAAGTGAAGTCGGGCCGCTTACGCAGCTGCCGGCGAGCCGCGACTGGCTCGTCCCCTCCATCCACCTCGCCCCCTCCCCCTCCCTCCCGGCAGCCCCAGCCCCGGCGAGCGCCCGCTAAGCCGCCTCCCGCGGGGGCTTCGGAGAGCCGTTCGGCGGCCCGGGCGGGGCGGCTGAAGCCATGGAAGCCCCCGCAGGTGACGCCGAGGACCCCGGGGCCTCCGGGCGCGCCGCCGGGCGCACCCGCCGCAGCCCCAGCGCCCGGGCCGGGAGGGCGGGGGGCGGCGGGCGCGCCGAGCCGCGGAAAGGGCGTCCGGGCTGCGGCGGCCGGCGGCCCCGGCCCCGCCCGCGCTCACCCGCCCCGTCTGTCGCTCTCCCCGCCGCCGCAGGTTGCTGATCGGGGCCGGGCGGCTGCGCGGCGACTGCAGAGGCGCTGCGCCAAGCGGGCCGAGCGGACTGGCGCGAGCCGGCGGGGCCGCGGAGGGCGCGTGGACTCAGGTGAGGAGGCCGCGGCGGCCGGGAGGGACCCGCGCCGCCCCGCGGTCGGGTCCCCGGGGGCGCCGGCGGAGAGGGGTGGATCGTGACTCACCCCGACCCCCCCATCCTCCTAAGCGCTCGCCTCTCCCCGTGAAATGCAGTCATCAGAGGGTGCCGATGGCAGCGGGTAAGATGCCCCCCCCGGGGGGGATGAAGAGGGCTTGAGGGGACCCCCGTTCCTGTTTGTCTTCCTCTCCTGGTATTTGGCAAACATCCCCTCTTAGAGGAGGAGCAAGGGTACCCGGGGGTGGGGGGAGGATGGGACCCCACACCCGCCCCAAGGTCAAGTGCCAGAGACCACTTCTTTCCCATCTTTCCTGCTGAGGAGCAGCAGGGCCCTGCAGTCGGTCTGGGGACGATGCCCACGGGCCTAGAGTGGGAGACCCCAGCCTCAGTCTCCCGGAGCCTCCGTGGGATCGGAAGCCTTTTCCTTCCACTCCCCCAGCAGGGAGCTGGGCTGTTTGCAACACCTCCCAGCCCGGGAAGCCCTGCATTCCCTTCCTCTACCCTGCAGACTTAAGGAAAGGCGGTCACATGTTGCCTGTTTCCTCTGCCTTCTCTGCCCATCTGGTGGTGTGGGATGGGCGGCAGGAGTTTCCCAGCAAAAGGTGATCTCTGCAGGCAGGGTCGTGTAGGGAGAGTGCCATAAATCGGGGTTCTAGGCCCTTTGCTTGCCGGTTGGCCACAAGTAGCCATCTTGAAATTCTTTAGGCGTGGGTGTCTGTCTGCTCTTCTGTTAAACGCAGGAGTTGGAGTTAATGATCTGTACAATTTCAGTATTCCATTCAAGCAGCTCTCACATGTCAAGGGATCCCCTTTACTTAGGCAATTCAAATTTAGGTCCGTGAAATAACTGGGGTTTTCTCAGTTGGCCTCTTTCAATTCAGGGCTTGTCAAGTGAAGCATTGACCTTGTGGGCCTCATGGAACTGGAGGCATCAGACAGTCCTCTGCTGACATCCCAGTGCTGCCAAGTTACTTTCCTCTCCGAGCTTCAGTTTCCTCATCTGCAAACCTAGGAAGAGGGGTACTTGTCTCAGAGGGTTGTTCTGAAGATTAAGTGAGATGCCCGTGGAAACACCCAAAACAGGGCCTGTGCCTGGGACGTAGCAGGCACTCAGGACTCAGGTCTTGGGAGACAGGCTGGAAGAAGAGGGGATGGGGTGGCTGCTTTTAGTCTCCTCCCCCTCCCACCGGGCTCTTCCACATCCCTGGGGATGGCAAACCTGCCAGGAGATAATGGGTGCTGACGTGTGTTGGGCCACCAGGCTGAGGGCCTAGGCAGCAACCGGAAGGTACAGACATTTCCACCACTGGGGCTGTTACATCATTCTCACAAATGATGGTCCCAAGAAGGCAGACAGAGCCTAGCATTGAGTTTGGAAAATCCTGGCATTCAAGGGCGGAGTCTCTGAAGCAACTAAAGCATCAGAATCCTGTGTGCGGGCTACGGGGCAGGGATCCAGGCTTCCAGATCTCACACGGATCCCACTGCTGCTCTTCTGTCCCCCCTGGAGTCTCTCTTTGGAATCTCCCCAAGACTAGGGAGTCAAGTTTTGGGTGCCCGTATTTTCTAGTCTTTGTCTTCCCTCCTGCTGCCATCCTCAGCCTAGCACTCAGCCTTTCTCACTCCAATTAATAAAGCAGACAACTTCTGCCTTTTGGTAGCATGATGGAGGAGGTCCCCCCCAGGGCAGGGTGGGGCATTTTGCTGCTGCACCATTTGGACCAAAGAAATAGTCTTGTTCTCTCTCTGCCCCAAATTCCCATTACACTGGGAGCTCCTTTTGGTAGGGACCCTGTCTCTTTTCTGTCTGTGTCTCCAGCTTCTGTCCTGTGGTTAGGCCCAAAGTAGGTGCTCAGTAAAGGTTGAAGGATTGTAAGGGTTGAAGTTTGAGGAAATTATATCTCTGAGCTAACTAGGTTAGGGAGAAACCATGGGGATGTGTGGATAGCGTAGTAAAAGCCCTCTTAAGTATAGAACATTGACAGGTTGTTGGTCGTGATTGCTGCTATGACTGTTGTTATTGCTGTTGCTAGTGGCTAATGTGTTTTGCCTGCTTCTCTAGAGTTCCCGACTAGACCCAAAGGGGCCAGATGTGCCTGGGAGGGTAGTGACGTTGGCAAAAAGGGATCCAGATGGCGCTGGCTGGTATAAGATGACTGAAGGGAAGAGGATTAGAAGAGAGTGATTCCGGCCATTTTTTGTGTTTGAGGGAGGGGAGCGAATAAAGAGAATCAAGTGAACCAAGATGGACATGCAGTAGAAAGTTAGGAGACCCAGGTCTCACGTCCCGTTCAGCCGCTGCCTGTGTGACCATGGGCCATTCATGCTTCCCCTCAAGGCCTCTGTGTTCCCAGCTATATAATGAGGAGACTGGACCAGATGATTCCTCAGGCCCTTCTGCTTCCAACATTCTGTCGAGTGGATTTTGTTAAATAAAGATGCGACAACTATTGTTAATCTCAGTATCATCTATGAAGTACCAGACTATTAACTATCTCAGGTAATCCTCATAGCAAATTACACCTATTTGAAAGATGAGAAGACTGAGGCATGGAGAGATTAAGTGACTCGCTCATGGCTGCAGAGCTCAAAGTAGCGGATCTGTTATCTGACTCCAGGCCTGACTCTTGAAGAGTGTGCTCTTTTCAAAGGTTTCGCTGCCTCTGCACACATACCTTGCTGTCACTGTGAGCTGAGTGTGCACCTGCAGGCATGCACAGGGGTTTGGAAGAGAGAAAACTATGAAACATTCATGGTGAGAGGTCAGGCATTTCCCCCAGGTGGTTGTCGCAGGGCATTTGCTGGAATGAGGAGTGTGTGAGTCAGGACAGGATGGGAGAATTTGCCTTTCACTGTGAGCTCTGCTTTGCTGATGGGTAACGGGTACTCCTTTAACAAGGAGAATGACTGGGCCCGAATGGCAATTATGACAGACACACGTCTGAGTGTTTCCTTATGTGTTGTGCTCCGTTTTATACAGATTCAGCTATTTACTGCTCAGACCATCCCATTATGGGCCCCCTATAGATAACTTTAACCATTTGACAAGTGGGAAAACCAGGGGAGAGAGGCAAAGATTCTTTGCCAGGGTTGTCCAGCTACTGAGTTGTAGAACCTAGAGAATGTTTAGCTGGAAATGGACTCGACCGGTAATCAAAAGGGTTGCTTTTAGTCTGAGCCATCTCGTCAACTGAGTAAACCTTGGGTAAGCCAGTTTCCCTATGAGATTTGGTGTTCCCATCTCCCAGGTGGACCGGTTGCATCTACTGCCTCTAAAGGTCTGAGTACAACCTTGTTCCAGTATCGGTGGTTGGGGGGGGATTCCTTGTCTTGCTAAACACTGATCAGCATTTGATGTTATTTGTTTAGCTAGGCCCTGGCTATGGCCACAACATATAGGAATGAATAAGAGGTGATTTCTAGTTTTAAGGAGCTTACATTTAATAGGGGTAGACAGATATCTAAACAAGTAGGTATGAAAAAATGTCTAGGATCTTCGAGATATACCACTATGGGTGTGACAGAGTGGGGGCAGAAAGAGGGGAATAGTCTTTCCTACTGAGTGGTCAGGAAGGCTTTAGAGAGATGATACCATCGTCATCTATTTTCTGCATTGAGTTTGTGAATAATAATAATAATAATAGGCTCTACCCATTTTGAGACATTTTCAAACACTTCTAAAGACTTGTTGTCTTCTGTCCTCATCAACCCAGAAGGTGGTGGCCACAGCATCTGAGAGACTATCCAAGCTTACTCTGTGGCACAGTTCCAACCGAACTATCCATTTGTCGCAGGCGGATCAGAACCTTTCCTGTCCTTAGAGTCTTCTAGAAGCAGGACTCTGAAATTCCTCATGGAAAGCCTGTCTAGTGCCTATAACCAGCTGGTAGGCTTGGGGAATTCTTCTTCATGTCTATTCTCAGCATTCCACCTGTCTGGAGGAACACCTGACACCTGAGAGGTGAAAGCATCTACCTAAGATTACTCAGCAGGGCTGGGTTCATAACTCTGGCCTAATGGAAACTGCATTTTGGAGCCACATGGGGTCTTTCTACATCGAGGCCACCATTTCTTCATCTGATAGGCAGCCAGCACTAAGTGAAGGTTTGATTCAGGTGGTATGACCTATGTTTCCCAGGCTGCTTTCCATCTCTCATGGACAGATATTTATGAAGTGTTTATCACATGCTCTGCACTGTCCTCTGAATTGAGGTGCTGAGCCAACCAGAAGGGAGTGCCTGGGAAGCAGCCTGGCGCAGTGGAAGGAGCCAGTGCCAGGAGACAGGAGATTCGGGTCCTCACCGGGCTGTTCTGCCGTTGACTCACTGGGTGGCCCGAGGTCAGGCCTTTTCACATCTGCAAAATGGGAGTCAGGGGTGGTCATCTCTAAGAGCCCTTCAAGCTCTGATGGGCTAACAACGGCAGCACTTTCTTATGTTGTATAACCATTTTAGGGGACACAAGTGTGGGTAGGGTACAGATGACTGTGACTTGAGGAAGAATAAGATAAACGTACTGAGAGGCATGAACAAATGCCCTATGGATTGGCTGGAGGGAGAGAGCTCGGGAAAGGCTCAGTTCAAAAGCCACCTTTTCAAAGGCAGGATGATACCAATCCGGATAGAAGGAGATGTGTGGTTTTTTTGGTTTGCTTTTAACCAAGAGGAGTAGCCGAAGCATGCTGTTGTGCTGGGACAGGAAGGCTGTGTAGCAGAACAGTGGGGGCTGGACTTAGATTTCACAAAGATCAGGTCATTTGGGAATCCAGCTTAGGTTGGCCAACTCTTAATTTTTTCCAGATAAGGACACTGGATGACACTTAGAGTTCTGCTCACTATCGCTATCATATATTAGGAGAAAGAGCATTTTAATACTTCTATCCGTATTATCAGAAGAAGAGATACTTCAAATCGAATACATTTTCTTCATTAAAAACTCGGTGGCTCAGCCTGTAATCCCAGCACTTTGGGAGGCTGAGGCGAGTGAACTGTCTGACCCTGTGAGTTCGAGAGCAGCCTGGGCAACTTGGTGAGTCCTTGTCTCTACAATAAATCAAAATTTGGTCAGGTGTGGTAGTGCACGCCTATAGTTCTGGCTACTTGGAAGGCTGAGGCGGAAGGATCACCAGAGCCCAGCAGGTCAACACTGGGGTGACTGTGAGTATGCCACTGCACTCCAGCCTGGATGACAGAGTAAGACTCCAACTCAAAAAAAAAACAACAACAACAAAAAACTCACTGTGTTGCCCCTGTTTTGCTCATGTTGCCACATGTGTTCTTGTATTTGGCTGTGAAGTCAGGCTGCTGGGGTTTGAAAGTCTCTCTTAGGGTCTCTGTGCCCTCATCTGTAAAATGGGGAAATGATGCCGTCTGTCTCCTAAGGTCATAAGGAAGTCTGTATGCCAAAATAAAACTTGTAAAGCAAGGGATGTCAAATGCACTTGTCTACCAAGGTTAAACAAGTCAGTTGGGTTGTCTGGAGACTATAGCAAATTGAAAGGTATTTACTTGAAAGAGCCATGGCTATCCTGGTCCCACCATTCTTGCCTACAAATGTGGGCCCAGTGTTTTCAGATCATCTGATTTATAAGACTGAGATCTGGATATTCATTTGTAACATCTCCTAATTTTTTAAACGTAGCTAACGAGGCAGCATTTTTAAATGCATATATTAAAGCGTGTCTGTGGCAAGCCATCCGTTTTTTGCCTCCGATGTAAAGTTTTAGGTGCCGGGCACAAAGTGCTCAGTGATTGTTGGCTGGTCCACAGATGAGAGCAGAGAAGGGAGCCATGGCTGGAAAGGCAGGCCTCGGCCAGGGAATGCCCTGTGTGCAAGGCTGTGGAGTTTATCCTTGTGTTGGCAGTTAGTGATCTTTTGCTTCTGGGCCTCCGGCTTCAAAGGCCCTAATTGTGCTCCTTCCCTTGTGGAAGCACTGTCAGGATTGAGTCCCTGAGGACTGAGGCCTCCAGATACCTCTGTACCCTCTTGGAACTGGCTCTGGCCAGCCCTCCCCACCACAGGGTCTCTGGAAGTTTGGTCGGTAACCTCAGAAGTGGGAACTTGGCTGGTGGCCTGTGAAGCCTGGCACAGATGCCACCTTTGAGAGACGGACGTGAAGAAAGCCTTCTGGCAGCTCTTCAGGGGGAGGGGCAGGTCCAGTTCTTTGGAAGCCATGCCTTGCAACTGAGGTTCCGCTGCCTGCTCCCTGGGTTGTGTTGTGGTCTGGACAGCAAGCAGCCTCTCCGTATACAGCGTGGCCACATGGCTCCCACAGAGGAGAAGTTGGGATCCGGTTGCAAAGAAAACCTAGTGCGTTCTTAGAGCAGGACCTCAGAGGTGCTCTTAATTAGCAGGAGGAACTCCACTGACGTGGTTTCAAGACCTTCTGGAGTTCAGATTAAGGCCACTGGTGACAGTTTACATTTGTGTGGCTCCAGTTAATCAAATATTCATCAAGCACCTAACGTGGTAAGGTTCCATGCTGGCCACAGTGAAGGAGTGCAAAGAACTGTTTACATCCATTCATTCCCCAGTATATATGGAGGGTCTGCTCTCCATGCAGGCACCAAGATGTGGTCCCTACCCTCAGGGAACTGCTTAGCCTGGTTGGAGGAAGCTATATGGATGGTACACAGGGTTGGCACGTGGAAATATTAGTAGTAACTGCTGCCATTGGACTGTGTGCCTTCTGAGCAGAGGTACCATCACAGCACCGACTTTAGAGGTAGATGCAGGCATTGAGTGGACTCTTCATCTAAAGCTCAGCACTATGCCTGCCATACAGTGCTGTCACTGCATTATCGGTAGCCTGGAAAGCTGGGCAGATCCAGAGGAAAGGCAAAACACAGATGGGTCTTAGGAAAAAAGCAGCAGCAAAACCATCCAGGCCCACTTAGCACATGCCATCCTCATTTTATAGATAGGGACACTGAGACTCAGAGAGAGGAAGTCATTGATTCAGGGTCACACAGCTGCAATGTAGCAGAGCCGCACTGCCTCTAAATCAGTGATTCATGAACAAAAAGTAAATAAAATACCATTTGTTAGATGCGTATAACAGGTGCTACTTGGTGAAATAGGGAGATTTTCTAGCCAGGAAGACTGGGGCCACCAGAAAAAAGAAACGGGCCCCAAGTTGTAAAAACACAAAGTGTGGGGTCAGGACTCCAAATCAGGCACACTACATGTGGCTTCCCACATGGCAGTGACAAAACAGTGGTCTTTGGGGGTAAAGGTAATCACCTGCAGGTATTCAAAGTCCAGTCAGCAGAGAGTGTGGCCTTCCGCATGCCCTGACCAGCACGTGCAAGTGCCAGCAAGGGAGACAAATCTTGACTCGGTTCAAGGGAGAACATTAAAGAACAAGAACACCTAGTAAGAAAACGGTGTGTTTTGAGAGCTAGCGCCTCATCTCTGGGCTGCTCACGCAGGCCTGGATGTTCTAGGAGGAATTCTTGCAATGGAATGAAGTTTGGAATGGTTGTGCTTGACAGTAGCAATCCAGGGGATCCGGAACTCTAGTGTGGAGCTGGTCACAGGAGATGTCAGCAGTGGGTGCCACTGGCATTCCCAGGATCAAGAGTGGCTATAGGTTGGGACTATCTGGGAGGTTTCCTGGAGAAGGAGGAGGAAATCAAGCAGAAGCTAAAGAGCTGGTAGTGCCAGTCATGGTGGCTCACGCCTGTAATCCCAGCACTTTGGGAGGCCAAGGCGAGAGCCCAAGAGTTTCAGACCAGTCTAGGCAACACACCGAGACCTCATATCTACAAAAAACCAAAGAATTAGCAGGCATGGTGGCACATGCCTGTAGTCCCAGCTACTCAGGAGGCTGAGGCAGAAGGATCGCTTGAGCCCGGGAGTTCAAGGCTGCGTGAGCTGTGGTTGTGCCACTGTACTCTGGCCTGAGCGATGGAGTGAGACTTCGGCTCAAAAAATAAAATAAAAATCTGGCGGAGTAAGGGCTGGGGGAAGGGCGAGGAGTGAGTCCTAGGGCCATGAGCCCACCAGTCTGACTGGGCAACAGGTCTGGTGCACCTCAGCAAAGGGCAGCTCCCTGTTCTCTCTGGCGTTTTAAAAGGTGGAAATAGGCACAGTACATCCTGGTTCTCTCCTAAAGCCTCACTGGGTGGCCGGCCTGGCACCATTCCTCATCTTACTTCCCACATATCTCCTCCTCTCTGAACCCTTCCACTCACCTCCCTTCCATCCTCCCTTTCAGAAGTGGCAGCTTTGGACGGGGAGCCCAAGTGGGAGGGAAGCGTGCTGAACATCGCCTCCACAAGGAGGCCGAGTCGTGGGGCAGCCCAAGGCATCCAATAGCAGCCACCTGCTATTGCAGGGTGCAGAGCTCACTTAAGTGGCCCTGAGCCTCCTGGGAGCCACTTGCTGCTCAGGATGAGCACTGGCATCAGAGTCAGGCCTGGCTCATTCCCAGTTTTGCCACTTGTTAGCCTGGGACTCCAGGCTAATTGTGTTACCCCCTGGGCCATTTTCTCATCTACCAAAGATAAATCGATTGTTTCTGCCTGAGAGGAGATGGGACGATCTGCTGGAATCCCCTGTGGGAAAGGGCTGGTGGACAGCAGATGTCCCCACAAATGCTGCTCCCTCCTGTCCCCTTCCCCTCACAGGCTTCCATTGCTTCTCTGCCCCTCTAAGTCCCAGCCCTTGATCAGGTCAATGATAACAGCTACACCACATGCCAGGCACAGGGATGGTGACTTTCCAGTGGGGAAAGCATTATTGTAGACCAGGAGGCTGAGTTTGAGGAAATTTAGCAGCCTGTCTAAGGCCTCACAGCTCTTACGTGGAGACAGAGCGACTGTGCTTCTGAGGCCAGAACCCAAGTCCTCCTGCCTCTCGTTTTGTCCGCCTGCCTTCTTCTCTTCCTCTCCCGTCTTCTGTTCTCTTGGCCTGTGAATGTCCATTCCTCCCTCCTCTGCTCTTTCTCAGCTGGGTTCCTAAGGGCAAGGTGGCTAGCCCTGGGCCTGACTGAGCGAGCTGGCCTAAGAGGCAGAGAAGGACATGCTGATGCTTTATTACTTCTGGAAAGTACCTGCATGAGCCCTGGATATGTTCTGCCCCAGGTCGGCAGTTCTCCCTCCCAGCCATTCTTTCCTACCTCAGTGACCTTTACGACACCATTCTTTTTTTTTTTTTTTTTTTTTTTTGAGTTGGAGTCTCACTCTGTCGCCCAGACTGGAGTGCAGTGGCCGCTCCCGGCCACCGCAGCCTCGACCTGCTGGGCTCCGGCGATCCTT
>CAUYQG010149138.1:0-15273 GCA_963574415.1 Tarsius wallacei
GACCTCATCAAACTGATGAGCTTCTGCAAAGCAAAAGAAACCATCAAGAGAGCAGGGAGACAGCCCACAGAATGGGAAAAAATATTTGCCAACTGTATATCTGACAAAGGCCTAACATCTAGGATCTACAAGGAACTCAAACGCGCTAAAAGGAAAAAAACAAATAGCCCCATTAAAAAGTGGGCAAAAGACATGAATAGACACTTCTCAAAAGAAGATTTCCAGGCAGCCAACAGACACTTGAAAAAGTGCTCAGCCTCACTAATCATCAGTGAAATGCAAGTCAAAACCACATTGAGATACCACCTAACCCCAGTAAGAATGGTCACCATTAATAAAACAAACAGCAACAGATACAGACAAGGATGAAGAGAAAAAGGAACGCTTCTACACTGCTGGAGGGAATGCAAACTAGTGCAACCTCTTTGGAAGAGAGTGTGGTGATTTCTGAAAGAACTAGAAATTGACCTTCCATATGACCCAGCAATCCCCCTATTGGGAATATACCCGGAGGAACTAAAATCATTCTACAGAAAAGATACCTGCACACACATGCTTGTTGCAGCTCTATTCACAATAGCAAAAACATGGAACCAACCATGCTGCCCATCAAAGCTGGACTGGATAAAAAAATGTAGTACATATACAATATGGAATATTATGCAGCCATAAACAAGGACAAACATATGAACTTCACAGCAATTTGGATGGATTTAGAGTCTATCATACTCAGTGATCTATCACAGAAACAAAGAACAGAGTGCCATATGTTCTCACTCATAACTGAACCTTGAGCAATTATCATAATACAATAAGAAAGAGATTGGCAGTAGTGAGAAACTGCCAGGGGAGTGGGGGTGGGATTAGTCGTTGAGGGAAACTGCCAAGGGAGGAGCGGTACCCCTCATCAACAAGGGTACCTGTATAATGAACATTTGTATGCCTAACCCTGAGTTGTACCACACATCTTTAGAATAAAAAATAAAATAAAAATAAAGAAGTTAAGGTTTGTAGGTTAGTGGAAGTTAGTAGATCAAGAAGAACTCTATTAATCTTTTTTTTTACTTCTGTGTTTTTCTCTGAAACCCTGAGCCTATTTATTAAAATCTACTATATATAACTATTTTGTCAATACACTACAGGTAAAAACTTCCGGTAGCAACCTTGAGGCATTTTTTAAAAACACATTAGCAGAGAGTTAAGGCAGATTAAAATGAGGTGGCTGCTTCTGAGACCAAGGCCATGCCAGTTTTTCCTACTGTCTTACCACGTGTGATGTATACCCTTGGTAGAGGGAACAATTCAGAGCTTTCATCTCACCACCACAGTGACGTTTTTACTGGCAAGACAGAGCAGCCACGAACCAGGGTGGATGGGTGGCGATAAAGGGGCAGGACCCTCAGGATGGCACAAGGTGTTCGGGGCACGGACGTGTCCTTTTTTCCATCACACACAACAAAGCGTTGCCGCAACTGCCAAGAAGTCGAGGCTAAAACCACCAGTTCTTTTACTCTCTAAACACGCTGGCCATTTGAGTCTCCACTTTAAAAGCTGGAAACCTCTTCTCCTATCAATAAGTACTCTTGCCAATAACTTGCGTTTACCTCTCAGAGCAGGAGAATACAGGCGTATCTCTACGGAGCATTTCTCACCCAACAGCTGTTGATCACTCTCGCTCTTTAGACTTCCGGAATCTCATCCTGGAGCCCTACCAGTGGACAATGGACCAGGCTTTGATCAAGCAAACAGTTTTATAGACAAGGCTCACTCGCTGAGAAAGACAGATGCATTGGGCTCAATTATACATTTGCAAATTAAAATTATGCAAATGCTTTTTGAAGAGGTCTCCGAAGATGCAAACAGAATATACGTGTGACTACTCGGTTATTATGCCCATGAATGAAAGCCACAAAAGGGATCTATCACCTGATAAAACTTTTTCTCACTCAGACTAACCACCCAAAGGGACAAATTTCATGATGTTAAGTCACACGGTGGCATTATGAGACTGAAAAAGAGCCCTAGAGGAACTGCCACATCCGCGCTTTCCATTTTCTTTGAAGTGTATAAATTAATCTACAAGTGCCCTGGAGTGGTGTCTCCATCATAAAGGTACAGACAGTATTTGGAACTCTTTCTCCACCCATTGACTGGATTACAGGCCCAGTAGCATTCCCTTGTTTCACAGAGATAGTGAAGTTAAAACACAACCAGCACTTAGGAGATGGTGACTCCTTGCAGTGATTTGTGGCTTAAATGGAATTGACGTAACATATTCCTACAGACACCATCTGTTAAGAAACTGCTAGAATGGCCTCATGTGCTAGAGGAAACTGAATTTCCACCCCTTTCTGTCCCCACTCCACCCCCAAGGAACAAAACCCTACAAACTTTTCCTCGGTTCAAAATCCCTAATGCAAGAAGATCTGCAAACAAGGAAATATGAGCACCTGGTTCATTAGTCTCCTGAGCTAAAGACACGTCTAAAGGATGATGCAATTATTACCTATTTTCCTGACACTCCTGAGAGAACGGGAACCTGAGAAAAAATGCAATCGCAGTGACTAGAAGTGACCGATTTAAATAAAATAGTATTATCTGTGACTTCATCTTGGATTGTATCCAGTCAGTCAGTTGTGCTAAGTGGGATACTAAGGGAAAAAAAAATCACTCTCAGAGATGTCTCACTTCCACATTTGTTTGCATTTAATTTTGAAACTATGTATCTGCTATGACTCAGTGTTCCTCAGTCTTTGTTAAAAGTCTTTGAGTAACACACATGCTGTTTTAGGTAATTCTGTCCAAGCCTTGGAGGAGAGGCTCACAGGGCAATGTTTGCCATCAACAATAAGAAAGCTACCAGAACTATGGGGGGGTCAGGGAGGGGAAGGGAGGTGGGATTAACGGTAGTCAATATCTGTCTGGGGAGGACGGGACGGGGCGGGGCGGGGGTAGGGAACACACCTTATTAACAAGGGTGCCTGAACGATGCATATTTGTATACCTAACCCTTAACTGTACCCCACAATTTTAAAATGAAAAATATGTTTTAAAAAAAGGAATAAAAAAATCTTTAAAAGATGTTGACATGGAAAGATACCTAATATGCATCTTTAGTTAGGAATAAAAGCTCACTGGAGAACAGTATATACAGTATTATTATATTTATTTAAATAATTGTATATACACATATTTGTATAGATAACATACTGTATATTCCAAAAAGATGTATACTATGCAAGATATATACTACTCAATATTAAAATTATAGATATCTACAAAAAAAAAAGAAAGCTACCAGAAGATGGCGCTGTAATGCAGACGGGCCCACTTGTTCTAGCACTTGACCGAGACAGGAGACGATACACCCAGCAACTCTTTGCTAGAGCAAGGTGAGATGATGGGCTTCCTGGTGGGGATGCTTTACATAGTCGGGAAAGAGCTTGGGTGTCAGAGTCATGCAGATATGGGTGACAGCCAGTCTCTGCATTTTATTCTTTGGGGGTGACTCCAGTCAAGCAAATTACTCAGGGGAGTCAGTCTCTTATGGACGTCTCCAAAGAGACTGAATTCTGCCGCAGATAACAACAATACACTCCGAACAAATTCAAATCGACCACCTGCAGCCTCCGGAGAGGAAAAACAACAACACAAAAAGAGATTTTGGAAAGGAAATGAAACTCTCAAGAATCAACAATAATTTCCCATTTTTACAAAGTTCACCTGAGAGCAGACAAGAGTTAAGGGGGGGAGGGGCATTAAAACTCTAGTAGTTACAAAAATGGGTCATTTTTCTGTCCCAAAGAATCCAGTAGAGCCAGGGGCAACAGCAGCCATTGGAAACTGAGGAGGAAATCCTAGAAAGCGGAACACCAGAGGAAATAATTCTCCAAACTAAGTCCAAGTCTCTGGGTGACCCCTAAATCATGCATGTGTGGCAAAGGCAAACAGAATTTATAGCTAGCTTACAAGAACAGAGATTTGATCTGTCACTCACCATAAACCAGACAGTGTTTGGTTTTTCTAATCAAGTTAATTGATCTCTAAAACAAAAATGTCCATGCTCTATGGAAAAATATAACAAAATTTAGAGTCTTTACAACACAATATTTCAGACATTCAGGATATAATTTAAAATCATTCAAAATATACAAAACCAAGAAAATGTAACTAATTCTTCAGAGAAAATGCAATCAAAAGAGGAAGGCGCTAACTGTAACCCAAATGTTGGAATTATTAGGCAACACATTCAAAACAATTATACGAGTAAAGGGAAATAAATTAAAGAAAAATGCAAAGTTTGAAAAGATAGAACATTTATAAAAAATGAAATTTAATGGAAAATAAGATAGAAATTTCTTGAACTGAAAAATACAATACCAGAAATAGAAAACTCATTAGAAGAATTGCGATTACTGCGGAAGAAGCCAATGAACTTGAATTTTGTTCTTAAAAATATACTAATAAAAAAATAAAAAGACAAGCCATTGGATGAAAACATAGACGCATAACGCATATTACACATATTCTACAATATCATAAATGTTACCTATATGTAATCCAGCAAAAGTCTTGTATTCCAAATATGCAAAGAATTCTTAAGTTCAGTAAGACAAACAGGCAAATAAAAATGGGCGAGAGCTTTGAATGGAAACTTTACAAGAGAAGGCATACAAATGGCCACCAAGTACATAAAATCATGTTCAATTGAATTAATCATCAAGGAAATACTAATTAAAACCACAATGAGATATAGAGTCCTTAGGATGGCTAAAATTAAAAAGACTGACCATACCAAGTGTAAATGGCAAAGACGCCAGAACTTTCACATATTCCTGGTGGGAATACAAAAGAATGCGAACTCTTTAGAAAGCTGTTTGGCGCTTCCTTCTAAAGTTCACCCTGAGCAGACAGTATTTCTGTTGTCCAACCTACATTGTCCATTCTGCACTCTACATTCTACAGCTGTTCTCTTCTTCGTGATTCACCCAAGAGAGAGAAAAGCATATGCCCACACAGGACTTGTATACAACCGTTCTTCGTGCATCCATTCCCGCTAACCCCAAACTGGAAGGAACCCAGATGTCCATCAACGGGCGAATGAATAAACGCATGCAGTAAATGCATATGAAAGAATACCAGTCAGCACCAAAAGCAGCGAACTACTTCGTGTCCAACAATATGCATGAGTATTAAAATCATACTGAGAGAAATAAGCCAGGCACAAGAACACGTACTCCATGATTTCATCATGTAAAATTCTAGAAAACAAATGTTACTCCATATTGGCAAAAAGATGAGTGGTTGCCTGGAGTTGCTGGTGGTGGAGGAGTGGTCATTAAAAAGGTACAAGGACATTTTTAAGGACAAACTATTCTGTATCTTGATGATAGCAGTGGTTTTATGAGGGGATACATCTTTAAAATTCATCTAATTAGCCAGACTCTGTGGCTCAGCCTGTAACCCCGCACTTTGGGAGGCTGAGGTGAGTGGATTGACTGAGCCCGCGGGTTCGAGACCCGCCTGGGCAACTTGGTGTGCCCTCGTCTCTACAATAAATCAAAAACTAGCCGGGAGTGGCAGCGCGCGCCTATAGTTCCAGCTACTCGGAAGGCTGAGGTGGAAGGATCGCCGGAGCCCAGCAGGTTGAGGCTGCGGTGGCTGGGAGCGGCCACTGCACTCCAGTCTGGGCGACAGAGTGAGACTCCAACTCAAAAAAAAAAAAATCCATCTAATTGAGCACTTTAAATGGGCACATATTGTTGTAAGTTATTCCTTAATAATAACATTGATAACAAACACAAGGGACAAGCTATAAGAAATATTTATCACAACAATATAAAACAATCTTATATTTCTTAAAATTTTAAGAGTCCTCACAAGTAAGTATGAGAAGTAGACTCAATGAGCAAATAAAAAAAAATATGTGACATCATTTACAGAACATATGCTATGAATGGCATTTTAAGAAATACCCTCAGTCCAGGCATGATGTCTTATCCCTGTAATCCCAGAGCCTTAGGAGGCTGAAGTGGCAGGATTCCTTGAGCCCAGAAGTTCAAGGCTGTAGTGAGCTATGATTGTGCCACTGCACTCCAGCTCGGGTGATGGGGCAAGACCCTGTCTCTAAAAAAAAATTAAAAAGAAAAAAAAAAGTACTTTTTTTCACTCGTAGGTTAAAAAAAAGGTACAAATAAAAGTGATGGTATACTATATTAAAAGTTCATTGAACTGGCAAAAATTAAAGGTTGATGGTGGTCCAGGGAGTGGGAGAGCCAGTCTCTCACACTACACATGATAATTTGGTGCAGTCTCTCTGAATGACAATTTGGTAACAGCTGTACAAATTGGAAATGCACACAGGCTTTCCCAGCAGCTCTGCAGATGAAACATACTTTTCAAAATTTACCACACCAGGAATATACTTTTCAAAATGCTCCATTATAATTATACAGAGATGTTCATTGAGGCACTGTTTGTAACATCAAAAATTGGAAACGACACGAACGTGAGTCAATAAAAGATATGTAAAGTATGACACAATGAGTGATGGAATACTATTTTATCGTTTGGTCACTGAAAAGAATGTGGTCCATCAAACTGTATTAACATAAAAAAATGACTAAATCAAGTTATTAAGTAAAACAAAACACAAAAACAAGGCCCACAAGATGCATATAGTATGAGATAATATGGGAAAAGTAAAAGATACATATGTGTATATATATTTGATGTGTGAGCATATGTATATACATACAAACATATGACATGGATATAAAAATCCTCAAGCAACACACACACACACACACACAAACACACACACACAAACTGTTCATTGTGGTTATTTTAGCAGAGAGAAGTGAAAATAAGGAAGGTGTTCTTATTTAAGAAACTCACCCTTTTCTGAATCACAAAGCTTTTCTTCCAAATTTTCTAATCATTTGAATATTATTTATTTTACTCTTAATTCATTCATAATTTATTATTATGTATGGTAGGAAGCAGGAACTCAGAGCTTTTTTTTTTTTTTTTTTTTTTGATCAGAGTCTCACTCCGTTACCCAGGCTGGAGTACAGTGGCGCAATCACAGCTCACCACAACCTAGACCTTCTGGACTCAGGTAATCCTCCCACCTGTTTCCAGAGTAGCTGGGACTACAGGCACGCACCACTGCATTCGGTTATTTTTTTTTTTTTGTAGAGACAAGGTCTCACTATATTTTCCCAAATGGTTTTGAACTCCTGGGCTCAAGCAAGCCTCTCTCCTCTGCCTCCCAAAGTATTGGGGTAACAGGCATAAGCCACCACGCCTAGCCAGGACTCAGTTTTATAACTATATTCAGGAATATTCTAACCTTCCATTGTTCAAAACATCCACTAAATTTTAATTCTTAAAAAAACTTCTTCAATTTGTTTTATTTCTAGAAACTTTTTTTTTGTCTTTTAAAGATAACTCTAGTCTTGTTTTACAGATGCACTAACTTTTTAAAATATCTTTGAGAATACTAATTAGAACTATAAAAATATTTTCTGAGGTCAAGTTGTCAGTCTGTTTACTCTGATCTTCTCCACAATTCAGGTTCCAGCCTTGTCTTTCTCATCCATGATGCAGACTTTCCTCCAACGTTCGGTGGCCCTGGGGGACACGGTCCTAGGTCCATGAAAGTCTGTCCTATAGCTATGTGGACCTGGGTGGAGCTTGTCCCTGGCGGGCATCTCAGAGAAAGCAGATAAGGAGGCATTGATGGTCACCCTGGTGCCCACCCCATAAACACCAGAGTGAGAAGAGTTTAATTGAAGGCGCTTCCACTCACATGGCCTGTGAGCAGGGTTCATTCTGACTGCTTTTAGAGAATATTTCTCTGATATTCTGGCCTGGGGGCAGTTGCTGGGATGCCTGTGTTCTGTCTCTGAAAGCTGCAGAAGGAGGCAGTACAGACTTTTCATTATTTCCAGTCTTGAGCTCCATATATTTTATTTTATTTTATTTTATTTGCTTCTGCTTTCTGTAGTGAATCCTCTCTGAGCTTCTGCTGAGATGACATCTCTTCCATCACCTTGGAGCCCCCGTGTGCATGTCGTGACTTCCTTCACTCAGTTTCAGTTGCTGTTACTCTGGCAGCCATTTTTAATTCCAGGGTTGTGTAGATGTTTGCATCTGCTCCATCACTCCTCCCATTCTCATGTTTTTATGGGTGTATCTCGGCTTTATACCTTTGCTGTCGCTTTATTGTGAAGGGACAGCAAGTGAATGCACTTTCTCAATTAACCTTTACCTGGAAGTTGAAGAACTAAGTTCTAAGCCCAGAAGAGTTGGTTGTCACTTGAAATAGTGTCGTTATGTGATGGTGAGAGGAGGCATTCAGGAAGAATTGTCAAATCGTTTTTTAAGATAAGAGACTGGAACACAGAGCGAAAATGTCACTACATTGGGAAAGTCACTGGAAACCCATGGAAGAACAGTTTATCTGTGCTGATGGGAGTAGAACCCAAGTTTTAAGAATATGGAAGTTAATAATCCATCCATGAGGGGCAACTTTAAGCGATAATCCTTGTCCCTAAAAGTCAACTAATATGCTCTATTAAAAATCTCTCTTCTGGCCAGGAGCAGTGGCTCACGCCTGGTAGTCCCAATGCTCTGGGAACCTGAGGCAGTGGGATAGATTGAGGCCAGGGGTTTGAGGCTGCAGTGAGCTATGATTGTGCCACAGATGACAAGACCCTGTCTCTCAAAAAAACCAATGAACTCTCCTTGTAGGCAGCATGAGAGCTGGAGTGAGCTGGCAGGAGCCATGGCAGGACAAGCCTTTAGAAATTCCTTCTGCTCTTTGAAAGGATGAAGCCAAAACTGTAACCAAAGGGGGCATTATGCTTCTAGAAAAATCTCAGGGGAGGGTATTGCAAGCTGTTGGCTCAGGTGCCAAAGGAAAAGCTGGAGAGATTCCACCAGTTAGTGTGAAAGTTGGAGATAAATCTCCTAGAACACGGAAGCACCAAAGTAGTTGCCAAGGATTTTTTTTGAGTCAGAGTTTCACACCATCGCCCAGGCTGGAGTGCTGTGGCACGCTCACGGCCACCACAGTCTCGACCTGCTGGGCTGAGGCAATCCTTACACTTCTGCCTCCTGAGTAACTGGAACTACAGGCATGCACCACCACACCCAGCTAATATTCTGATTTATTATAGAGACGAGGTCTCGCCAAGTTGCCCAGGCTGTTCTATCTCGAACCCCTGGGCTCAGGCAATCCTCTCACCTCCGCCTCCCAGAGTGCTGGGATTACAGGCATGAGCCACCATGCCCGGCCCTATTTCTTATTTAGAGATGGTGACATTCGTGGACAGTATGTAAACTGAAGCAGATCACTGCTGAAATGACATCAGCATGAAACTTCTGAGTCCACTGAGGTTGTGAAATCTTTCACCATGTAAATCATTTTCATGACTTTCTTTTATAATAAACCACTGATATCCAAACTAAAATTTAAAATTAAAAGAAACCCAACAAACTCACTTCTAACCACTTTTCTTGAACCATTTCTGAGTAGCTGCCTCTGCCCTTCTTGAGACATCCCAGATACTGATTTGAAGCTTGTTTCCTTTTTATTTTTGCTTGGCCCACAGACAAATGCATCATACATCTAAGTCCACTTTGTCCGTGATTACAATAGAATAAACCTATTTGATACAGGCCAGATCCAGCCTAGCTTTGCCTTCCCTGCAATGGTATGCCACACCCAAGTTCATCAAGGTGGCACCCAGAGTGAGTACAGGGGTATACACATCAGAATATCACTGGATTAGAATCTTCTCAAGGGTGGCAACAGGGTGTTGTCTTTCTTTACACCCCCAAGAACTTAGCAAACTCGATATGCTCTAAGTAAGCAGAATTCAACCGAGTAGAGTGTTTTCTACTTCTGCAGTACTTAAATGCACCAAAAACATACTCCTCTCAGCACACTTATAAGGCAGGCAGTTATAAATGCTTCTCATCCTAGATACTAAAAAAGGCAGCACACACTTTCTCTAATTTGAGGTTGTCTCATAATCCTAACGTGTCTTATAGGCAACGGGATTAAATATAACCATTGCTCCATTTTTTATGCTGTTTATGGAGTGCCCATCAAGAGCTCATCCCTGCTTTGTGCACTGAGAGTACAGCAGTGGATAAAACAGACAAAATCCTTCCCCTCGTGGAACTTACATTGTGTTTGGATATAGGTGATCCATGAAACACCAAAACGGCCGCTTTAAGAAAAAATCAAATTATTTCAAATGTTCTACTTTGAAGGAGAAGGGATTCGTTGATCCTTGAACAGAAACAAATCCATCAAGTTGTGACTCCTACCCATTATCACAAATTGTGGGGCTTTCCATACAGAGTTATCACTGCTGGTGACTTGGGACAAGGAGAGACACTGGTGCTACTCACATGGACACCAGAGAAAGATAAACGCCAAAGGAAGACAACCGTGTCAATAAGCTCCATCCTTCAGGGACACTCATAACATGGAGAAGAAAATCAACCCATTCACAGAGGTTGGTGTGGAATGTCCACGTACTAGAACAGAAAGAGCAATGACTTGCTTTGTATTGCTGAGTTCATGACCTGGTCTCCACATGGCCCAGTAAGCAATGTAATCTTGGAGTATTCAAAGTGACTCCAGGACCACAGAGAACAAACAGAATTTGTCTTTTATCCTAAAAAAAAAGGTTATTTGTTTCAATCTTGTCCTTGCAACCTTACCAAGATTATCGATGATCCAGTGACAGGCACATCGACTACATTATACAAATTAAATCAGAATCGCCCAACAAGCTAGTGTTTCTCATGCTGCATGGTTCACATGCTTCCTACTCTCCAGAAATGTTGTGATTTAAAGAAAACCAATTACATTTAACCAGAAATAGACTTTTAAAAGAATCTTATTTTTTCTCCATATTGTTTTAATTTGCGCCAGTCATAACACACCGAGAAACAATGAACTCATAAAATATTGTGACTCTACCAATGACACCAGCTTTTATCTTTACTCTCATTGTGTTTACTTTCAAAAATATGAAACCACAAATCACAAATAATAGAGTTATCTTACGAAAATGAAATGTCACCCTGTTTACTTGGCTTCCAATCATGGCAGAAATAAATAAGGAGATGGAAGTAACGATGAATCAGATCTATACAGAGCAATGCATTCACTTTTTCCATTTGTCTTATCGTGTCAGCTCATACCCTGCAAAAATGTTGCTGTTAAATCGTAAGGAGGAATATCTGTCAATATAATCTTGGAGGCAACTGCAAACAAACTTAATCAACTGAGAACAAGGGTGACTAATAAACTCCAATGAGAATTAAGAAGCTGTTCAAGGAGCAGAATACATGTTGATGCATTACTTGAAAATGTGGGTATAGTTTCCCTGCAAAGCCTATTCATGGCCCATTCCTTAGATGTCTAGATTTTGGCTTCAGCTCCCAGCAGCTGAGTGACAGTGATCACACAAGTAGAATGTATCAGTTTCATTACCCATGGCAGAGGGGCAGGCAGGGTTTGGAGGACTGGCATTACATGTACAACCGGCAAAAGAACAAGACACAGAAGAAAATTAGAGCAGTTGGGCACATGTTCTCTCATTTCTTTTTGCTTGCTGGTGCATGGCCATATTCTTCCCATCTATTGGAAATGAATAATACAATTAGAGTGGAAATTCAGGTGGGGAATGGAATAACTGTGTATTGCCATGTTTTGTTTTGTTTTTCAGAGACTAGGTCTTGCTGTGTTGCCCAGTGACCTTGAACTCCTGGGCTCAAGAGATCCTCCCTCCTCAGCCTCCCAAGTCACTGGAACCACAGGTGTACACCACGGCGTGGGGCAGAATTAGAATGTAAATTCAGGTGGGGAAGGAAATAACTGTGCATTCTCATGTTTTGTTTTGTTTTTCAGAGACTAGGTCTCGCTATGTTGCCCAGTGACCTTGAACTCCTGGGCTCAAGAGATCCTCCCTCCTCAGCCTCCCAAGTAACTGGGACCACAGGTGTACACCACGACGTGGAGCAGAATTGTTGTGTGTGTTGATGAGATTGGGATAAAATAAGTTTTCTGCCATCTTAGAATGCTGGAGGGTGGTATTCTTTTCTATCATGATTAGGGCACATCTGCAAGCATTGAATTATGTTCCCAGACACCTGGTTAGGGGCTACGAGGTTTGGGAACTTGTAAAAGAGACCTTGGACCAGTTTACATTTGAGGGACAGACAACGTGATCTCTGAAAGAAAATCAGCAAAATCAAGAAACAAATCTGGCAGAGTGGATGATCTACGAGTTAAAGCAGAATTGACAAGGGAACAATGATTCCAGGTACAGCATAAGACAGTGACTCCCACTCCCTCTTTCTTCCCCTCCCAGAAAGTGTAAGTATACTCTGGGCAGGAAAAAGATGTGGTAGAGACCAGCCATTCTCTCACTTTAAGGAACAGAAGAATCAACTGGAGCTCTTGTGAAAATGCAGATTCTGATTCAGTAAGTCAGGAGGTGGAGGGAGTGAAGGGCGGAGATTCAGTATTTTTCCACCTCCCAGGTGATTCTAATGCTACCAATACACAGTGTACACTCTGGGGGCCTAAGGTCAAGAAGATTGGCAGGGCATGGTGGCTCAAGCCTGTAATCCCAGCCCTTTGGGAGGCTACGGCAAGTGGATTGCCTGAGCCCGTGGGTTTGAGACTAGCCTGGGCAACTTGGCAAGTTCTCGTCTCTACAACAAATAATAAAATTAGCCAGGCGTGGTAGCATGCACCTGTAGTTCCATTGACTTGGAAGGCTGAGGCGGAAGGACCGCCAGAGCCCAGCAGGTCGACACTGGGGTGGCCATGAGTGTGCCCTTGCACTTCGGCCTGGGCGACGGAGACTCCAACACAAAAAAAAAAATAAGAAAGAAAAGATTGCTGAATCACATGGGATATCCTAGCAGTCGACTGTTGAGGACTTCTGGGAAAAGGCTAGTCACAAAAGCAGAAAGGACTTTCCTTGGGCCAGAAAGGAGAAGACCAACTGCGATTACCAATGCTGAGGGCAGTTGGGAGGCACGAAGGACCTTTCACAGAAGATCTGTAGGAAACAAAATGGGGAAGAGCTCAAGACACAGTGTCAGAATGACCTGAGTTAGAGTACGTCTTCCTAGCTGTGTTCTCCTAGGCAGGCTGTCCCACATCTCTGAGTCTGTTTCCTTACCTATAAAATGTGGGTAGTAACCGTACTTACTCTCCAAGGTTGTTGTGAGGATTGAATGAGACAATGTAGGAACAGTCCTGGTAACTACTGGGTGTACAGGAAATGTAGGTGTTGGTTGTTTTTCTTTTGACTCTCAATTTCATTCCCAACCTTCCTGCCTGAATGCAATATTACCCACTCCCTGGCCAGCTGGTTTCTGATTAGCCTCTGCTAACCATTTGGAGATATTGGTGGAAGAGAAAAAGGCAAGAGAATGGATAAGCCATTTTCTTTCAGCAGGGGATACGTTAGTGGCACTGAATCTTGGTTCATAAAATGTATGTAACCTGAAGTCACATTTTGACCTCTCCCTCACTAGTCCTCCCCTAAAAACCACATGTATGAGGGGGGACCCAAAAATACCCAGAATTTATTTATAACAAATTATGTATTTATTCTTACATGCTTAAATTTCAGTCACCTTCAAAGTACTCTCCATTTGCTGTAAGACATTCATTGTGACGCTTTTTCCACTGCTCAAAACAGTTTTTGAACTCGTCGATTGTGATGCCTTTTAGTGCTTCTGCCATTCTTTTGTTGTTGTATAGTTTCACTTATTTCACGTCAACCGCTGGGGTCAACCTGCTGAGCTCTAGCGATCCTTCTGCCTCAGCCTTCCAAGTAGCCGGAACTACAGGCATGCACTATCACGCCTGGCTAATTTTTTGATGTATGTAGAGATGAGATCTCACCCAGGTGCCCAGGCTGGTCTCAAACCCCTGGGCTCAAGCAATCCTCTTACCTCGGCCTCCCAAAGTTCTGGGATTACAGGCTTGAGCCACTGTGCTCGACCTGAAAAAATTTTAAAAATAAAGGAAGCTGGAATTTAAGCATCCAAATCATGAGAGTTTCAGGGACAGAGAACAAGAAAACAAAAATGAGAAAATTATTAAAAAATAATATGAAAAAAATTACAGACCTGAAGGGCATGAGTTTCCAGACTACAAGACTTCCCTGAGTACCTAGATCAATGAATGAAGAAACAATTGTATAAACAACATCAAGCCTCATGATCATTAAGTTGCAGGAATGCCATTAAAGAGAAGATTCTGAACTCTTTCAAGGACAGAATATATCCTATACAAAAGATCAGAGATTATGATGACATTGAACTTCTTAGAAGCAACACTGGGAGCCGAAAAAACAATGGAATAATTCACTTGAAATTTAAAGGGGAAATAACTTTGGAAATTATTGTAATTTTATATAAATATAACTATTAAAATATTTATCATTTTAAGCATATAACTCAATCACAAACCCAGTATGAGTACAATCACATACATCCAGTATGATGGCTATCTTTTGTTGCACAAGAGCTCAGAAATGTTTCCTTCAATCGACCCTTTCTAGAAAGCTACTAGATGTGGTACTCTCATACATCAAGAGAGTAAAAAAGGAGAAAGAAATCTGGTATCTAGGGGGAAATGCATTGTTTTAGTTTGAGTGGCCCAGGGGCAGGCTCTGAGACTGGGATTTGAGAATGGAGGAAGTGAGACAGAGAAGAAAAGGCTAAGGGGCATATTATCCAGCAAGGTACCACTCTGGGCAACCAGATCCCGCTGGGGAGCTTCTGGGAAACAGTAGATCACATGGCTCAGAGGTATCCCACTTGAAGGACAAGGAAGATGGGTTTGCATCCACTTGGTCTATCATTTGTTTAGAGCTGTTTTCAGGGACTCTGATAAGGTTTGGATTGTTGTCCCTTCAGATCTCATGTTGAAACGTGATCCCCAGTGTTGGAGGTGGGCCTGGTAGAGGTGACTGGGTCATGGGGCAGATCCCTCATGAATGGCTTGGTGCCCTTCTCGGCGGCAATGAGTGAGTTCTCACCCTGTTCGTTCACAAAAGAGTCGGTTGTTTAAAAAAACCTCCCACCACCTTCTCTGTCGCTTGTTCCTGCTTTTGCCATGTGACATGCCTGCTCTCTCTTTACCTTCTGCCATGAGTGGAGCCTTCCTGAGGCTTCACCAGAAGCCAAGCAGATGCCAGTGACATGCAGAACAATCAG
>CAUYQG010149139.1:0-80246 GCA_963574415.1 Tarsius wallacei
CCGGCCACCGCAGCCTCGACCTGCTGGGCTCCGGCGATCCTTCCGCCTCAGCCTTCCGAGTAGCTGGAACTACAGGCGCGCGCTGCCACACCCGGCTAATTTTTTGATTTATTGTAGAGATGAGGTCTCGCCTGCCCAGGCGGGTCTCGAACCCGCGGGCTCAGGCAATCCATTCACCTCAGCCTCCCAAGGCGCGGGATTACAGGCTGAGCCACCGAGCCCGACTCGATATTAAACTCTTAAATGTTGTACCTCAGCTCTTGCATACAGTGTTAGTTTTTTTCTCTTTTTTTTTTTCATTTTGGCCAATTTGCATTAATTTATCTTCAAGATCAATAAAGCTTTCCTTATTGATTCTATGGAGCCTGTAATACTCATCCTTTACTTTATACTGTATTTTTCATATCTAACAATTCTTCTGGATTTTTAAAATGACTTTATCTACTAAATGTCCACATACAGTTATTGCATATTAATGATTTTTTTCAAGAAATGCCTTTAACATTGTTGGGGTGCAGAGGATGATTCTCAAAAATATGACTCTTGGGCATTCTGAGTGCTTTTGAAAATTGAAAGGCTTCAGAAATAAGCCTCAGAATCAAGGTACGCCTAACCTTTTTTTGTTTCTTCCTCTCTCCGAACACAAAGAGAGACTATCTCTGGACTTTCCTTATTTGACCAAGAAAGTATCTTACCTAAAGAAACACAATTGCCTTTTATCCCTCCTTGATAGCTCATTATCTGTTTTAGAAAAGAAAACTGAGGAGTGCAACCACACATGGATGGACATTTTCACAAGATATTGCCTAACTCTGAGATTCATTCAAATTTCAGAATATCACTTGTGGCAGAAAGGGGGCCAATAGCAGTTAAAAGTATTCCTTTTGAAAATCAATCGGCAAGCTCTGAAAACCCGCCAGACCAGTTTTGCTTGAGAAAAACAAATAGCCAAAGACTGATGGCTTTCCTGGAAATGCAAAAGAGTGACCAATTCACAAGCTTACCCAAATCCTCTCTTTTTGAAGTTATCAGTTTACAACCCCTGCTTGCCATGCATTTTCTGAAGACCATTTGTTCTTTGAAAATCTGATTTTGCTGAGTACAATCTTGTGAATTCCAAAGAAAATGTGTAATCGTTCAACACGACCCCCTTCCCTTACCTAAACTAAGGTTTAAGACCCCTTTCCTCTCTCCCCAGGGTGCTCGGCCTAGGAGCATTAGCCTGCTGAGTTGCGCTGGTGCAAATAAATCAGCTACTTCCTAAAACAGCCTCGGTGTCATGGCCTCTCTGTGTTCCCACTACACACAAGTTAATGTATCTCTCCCTGGTCCAGTCATTCTCCCTGGTAATCATTTACTGTCCCTCAAAAGAACTGTCTACTGTTCTGTCTCCTCTCTTTCCTATAAAAAGGATACATAAGCTGTGGTAGGGGGCTTTTAGAAAAGCTTCAAAACATATGTCACAATTAAAATGTTTCAGTTTGTTAATGCAAAACACCTTCCTCAGTACCTACAGCTAAAACCACAAGTCCCTTCCTGTAACACTGTGCTCAGTGCCTGCAGCCAAAACCACAAGCTTGTGCTGTGGTTACAAAAAGTACAAAACCTTACACCATAAAAAGCCCCTTCCCCGCAAAGCCAGTGTAAAACTTATATAAGCTGAGACCTGATTGTGATCCCGGCCCAGCCTTTGTGATTGGAGTCCGCTGGGCCAAATGCTGGCATTCCAATAATAAATACAGCTTCCTGCTTATCAGCCTCTGTGTCATGGTCTCTTTGATTTGTTTTCCTGCAACAAAGCTACTGTACCCCATTGGGGGTTTGATGTAATCACTCTGATTCTCCCCATACACACTTTTAAATATAGAAATGTTCACCTATTAATTTATCTTTTGTCAGTTGATTTTCAATGAAACTTCAGAGGGCAAAGAGACATTTTCCTTCACACCCCACAACATGTTAATTATGTTTATTTAAAATGTTCTTTCTGTTCATTCCAACATTCATATTGTGCATGAGTCTTCTTTTGTAGGCATGTATATGTGCTCTTGCTTTATTTAAAGTCTTATTTTTTTTGTTGAACTGTGGGTGTCATTAGGATAGTAGAAACTGAAACAAATAGCAGTTCTATAAAATGGATAGTTTTTGACTTTAACTAGGCCTTTTAGGGAAGTTTGTGAGTTAACCTGTTCAATGGTTGAGCTCTAAGTTTTTGGTTTTGGTTTTGCTATGTTTACTCTCACTGCATCATAAGCTTTAAATTCCTATAAGGTTTACTTGTGTTTGGGTTAAGGACATGATTTCCAGAAAATGTCTACCCTTAGTTGTAAGTGTTGCCTTTGCAACTACACCTCAGCAGATGTTTATCTCCTCTACGCAACAGATTCCCAAATCCTTCCCAAGCAGGACATTTATTGTTTTGTTTTCACTCAATGCTGTTATTCTTGATCTGTGGTGCAAGAGGACATTATCTATTGTCGTTCTGCCTCAATGTTAAGGCAGTCTTGTGTCATTGAATCTCATGATTAAGGTCTCCTTAGTGATTCTATAGGAAACCTCTAATTGTAAAAGTATGTGTGTAATTCTGCTCCATTCTGCCTCCACAAGTACACAGGTTTTTTTGTTTTGTTTTGTTTTATTACCTTTCCTCAACTGCAATGAGTCTTCAGCTGTGTTCAAATGACAAAATTATTTGTTCGTCTTCGCCCAGCAACTTAAGGTTTTGTTTCATAAGAAAGATAGTAGGGGCCAGGCTCGGTGGCTCAGCCTGTAATCCCGCGCCTTTGGGAGGCTGAGGTGAGTGGATTGCCTGAGCCCACGGGTTCGAGACCCGCCTGGGCAAGAAAGACCTCATCTCTACAATAAATCAAAAAATTAGCGCACGCCTGTAATTCCAGCTCCTTGGAAGGCTGAGGCAGAAGGATCGCCGGAGCCCAGCAGGTCGAGGCTGCGGTGGCCGGGAGCGGCCACTGCACTCCAGTCTGGGCGACAGAGTGAGACTCCAACTCAATAAAAAAAAAAAAAAGTCGACAATCACAAAAGGAAGCTGGGGAGAAGAAAAGACCATTTTAGGCTTCTATGTGAGATGCAGAGTAAGTAGGCTAGAAATAAAAGCATTCTATAGCATACACAAGATAATTTAACCAAAGTGCTGAAGAATTTTATATGCACTAAGTCGATTTAAAAAATGAACTTAAAAAAGATTAAAGAGAATGGAAATTGAAAAAAAAAGTCTCTATGTCAAGAAAATAAGTGCAAAGAGGAATCAAATAAAAATAATTAAGGCTTTGCAGATCCAGAAAGATGAATCCTTAGAAATGATCCAATAAAAATGCACAGCATCTTAGAGAACAGGAATAGCAACTCCTCAGGACAGTTTACATGTGATAATATCTCATTCAGTCTTCACAATAATCTTATGAGGAAGATAGTCTCATTATATATATTAAAAAAATTTTTTTTTTAGCTGGCGCACAATCAAAGCTCACCACATCCTCTGCTTTCTGGGCTCAAGGTATCCTTCGACCTCAGTCTCCCAAGCAACCATCCATAGGTATGCATCCACGGCTGGCTAATTTGTTTTTATTTTCTGTAGAGACGAGGTCTCGCTATGTTGCTCAGGCTGGTCTTGAACTCCCGGGCTCAAGCAATCCTCCTACCTTAGCCTCCCAAAGTGCTGGAATTACAGGTACAAGCCACCATGCCCAGCCTCCCATTTTATATTCTCTGCCGCCTATTCTCTCTCCTGGAGAGTCAGCCACTCCCTCTCAAAAGGATCCTTCCCAGGGAAGATTTCCATCTGCTCAAATCTCTCCCCTTCGAACCACACAAATTCCCCTTCGCCCTTGCATCTTCTCCAGGGCACGCCTTTCCTCTCTCCTCCCCTTCACAGTCAGAGGTCATGAATGGTGTCACTAAAATAAATAAATAATAATTAAATAAATAAAGGCCGGGTGTGGTAACTCACGCCTATAATCCCAGCACTTTGGAAGGCTGAGGTGAGAGGATTGCCTAAGCCGGGGGGTTCAAGACCAGCCTGGGCAACTTGGTGAGACCTCATCTCTACAATAAATTTAAAAAAAAAAAAATCAGCTGGGCGTGGTGGCGCATGCCTGTAGATCCAGCTACTTAGAAGGCTGATGCGGAAGGATCGCCGAAGCCCAGCAGGTCGAGGCTGCGGTGGTCGGGAGTGTGCCACTGCACTCCAGCCTGGGTGACAGAGTGAGACTCCAATTAAAAAAAAAAAGAAAGTTGTCTCAACCACAAGTCTTACCTCTTATACTTACCCTGACCCATTCCGATTTGACTTTTGCCTAGTTCTCTCCACCAATTGGATCTCAACAGTGACCACTATGTTGCAGAATTCAATGGCTAATTTTAAGTTCTCATAGTTTAGGTTCTCAAAATTCCTGAGCCCTCAGCAGCATTATTTGAAATTGTTAATCGCCCCTCCCTTCTTGACACGCCCTCTCTCAACGTGCCTGGTTCTCCTCCTACCTCCCTGGCTGTTCCCGTACAGTCTTCTTTGCACATTCAGTCCCGGGCCTTCTTGCTCACCCTATCCCCCATCCCCAGGAAGGAGATTCCCACTGCTCTTGGGATAAAGGTGAAAATCCTGACTATAGCCCACAAGACCTTGCACTTACCAACTCCCCTCATCTTTTCAGCTCCCTAAAAGTTCCATATTCCCCACTGACACAGGGCGTTTGCAAAAGCACCATTTATTCCAGGAAACCTTCCCAGTCTTCTCAGTCTAGGTCAATGGCTTTTGCTCATTCAGAGCATGTAAGTCTGTTTTTATCACCACACTCAGTACTATAGTTACTTGGTTGATACCCATGTCTGGTTTTTTTGTTTGTTTGTTTGTTTGTTTTGAGTTGGAGTCTCACTCTGTCGCCCAGACTGGAGTGCAGTGGCCGCTCCTGGCCACCGCAGCCTCGACCTGCTGGGCTCCGGCGATCCTTCCGCCTCAGCCTTCCGAGTAGCCGGAACCACAGGCGCACGCTACCACGCCCGGCTGATTTTTTGATTTATTGTAGAGATGAGGTCTCGCTTGCCCAGGCGGGTCTCGAACCCACGGGCTCAGGCAATCCACTCACCTCAGCCTCCCAAAGCGCAGGATTACAGGCTGAGCCACCGAGCCCGGCTCATGTCTGTTTTTTTATTTAACTGCATTCCCAGGCACAAATTCTGACACCTGTCAGGCACTCAATGAACACCTGTTGAATGAATGAATGAATGAGAGACTCCGTTGAATAATGTGCTAAGGCAATGAGATATAGCGTGACTGACAGCCAAGTCTATCAGATGCTAAAGTCACGCTCTTTGCTCTGCACCACACTACCTCCCACAGCAAGTGTTCCCTATGTGCTTGTTGAGGCCAAATCTGTACAAATGTGGTAAAAAGGAACTAGCTCACTAAATCTTGGACATCCCAGGGAGCACACCTAGAGGCTGACAGAGACAGCAGTATGGCACATATGAAGGAGCATGGGTTTTGCCTCTTACTGGCTGTGTGAACTTCAGTGCATTACTTAATCTGTATGCGTCTCAGTTTTCTCATCTGTA
The DNA here is from genome assembly GCA_963574415.1 of Tarsius wallacei. Taxonomy (NCBI): domain Eukaryota; kingdom Metazoa; phylum Chordata; class Mammalia; order Primates; family Tarsiidae; genus Tarsius; species Tarsius wallacei. The sequence continues at coordinate 5,569 of CAUYQG010149139.1, forward strand.
AAGTGGTCATAAAGTAACAATGCTACTTATTTTGCAGATATTTGGTGAGGAGTAAATAGAATGTAAATAGTCTCTTGACTGTTGAATACTAAGCCTTCAACAAGAAGGGACTAGAAGAAACAACGAAAGTAGCTTTAATGATAGCATTAGGGCAAATAACAGGCAGTAACATAATGCATTGCACTATTTGGATTAGAAAGTTGCTAAGAGGTACAGATTAAAAATAGAATTGTCTCACTCACATTTAACAAAGATTTATTGACCCTCTACTAAATACGAAGCTATCTGGGGCGCACAAAAAGAATTTTGGTTAATTCAAAGATTAAGAAAATCTGAGAGAGTTTTAAGGGTATCCCTTAAAGAATGAGAAGTGCCATTGCATCAGGTGAACAGTCTAGAACCAGCAACACACACCCAGAGATGTAGAATTAAACTGGCTGTGTGAACTTCAGTGCATTACTTAATCTGTATGTGTTTCAGTTTTCTCATCTGTAAAGTGGACATAAAGTAACAATGCTACTTATTTTGCAGAAATTTGGTGAGGATTAAATAGAATATAAATAGTCTCTTGACTGTTGAATACTAAGCCTTCAACAAGAAGGGACTAGAAGAAACAATGAAAGTAGCTTTAATGATAGCATTAGGGTAAATAACAGGCAGTAACATAATGCACTATTTGGATTAGAAAGTCACAGAAACACAACACAAGTGCGGGAACATCTTGGTTCCCTGGAAGAAGCCATGACAAATTAGCACTACAGTTAAGTGGAAGCAACACAGAAATAAATGACTGTATGTGCTATTTGGATTCTACTTAATGCAAGCACACACTCAACTACATGCAGCCCTTGAAATAAGGTAGAATGGGATAAACCAGAGCTGCAAATTGGCTTCCCAAAGGCAGCCTGTGGTTTCAGGGAAGAAAGGCCATAGGCACCCAAACACACTAACCAGATACCACAAAAGACACAGTAAACCCCTAGGAGGCACCCGTAAAAGGCTGTTTCTCACCCATCCCTTTTTGACCTCAGATGGCATCTCTTTGCTATTTAAGGACCCCCTCTTGCACCCCATTTCAGTTTTTTCATCTCTAAAACAAGGATAATAGCCTCATGAGTGCACAGGGTAGATGAAGTGTAACCGTGCACTTGGGAACACTTGGGAACCCAGAAAGCTCTATGTAAGACTAATAATTTTTATTTTTCTTCTTAATAAGTACACTATTTGCAAATTAAAATCTCACTAGAGATGAAATCCACCAGGGTAAGGAGTAGTGGTAATAACGTGACCATCCCCCAGAGGGCACCATGGTCACCTGGCACTGGGGACACTTCACCTTGATGAAGTATCTGGTTTCTTGGGGACCCACCGCAAATATCTGCTGGGCTATAACCTAGGCCATAGGGCAAGCATGGGTCCCCCTGCTCAGTTCCTTCGGGAGACCCCAAAATAACCAGAGCTTGCCAAGATAACCCATCCACTGGCATTAGAGTCAGAAAGCACTACTCCCTGGGAAGCACTGGCATATGGCATGCCTAATGCAACACTAAATCATGAATATTTGAATATCTACCTATTTGAGGCACTGGGCCATGAGCTTCAAGAAAAACAAAGAAGTTGGGCAGCAGCTGTCCTCAGAGAGTATAGAATCTTGTTGGAGAAATGAGACATGAATGCAGGAGAAAATCATCAGTTAGACCAGAAAATTACTAAACACAAAATGACCAGTATAGGTAATAGAAATGATAGCTAGCACCCTCTTTGAATGGGAAGGATTAAGGCCAAGTGGCAGGAAGGAGTCTGGCATCCCAGACTCAAGTCAAGAACTGCCCCTGGACGGGCTCGGTGGCTCAGCCTGTAATCCCAGCACTTTGGGAGGCCGAGGCAAGTGGATTGCCTGAGCATGTGGGTTCGAGACTACCCCAAGCACCTTGGCAAGACCTCATCTCTACAATTAAAAAAAAAAAAAGAACTGCCTCTGACTCCTTCAGTGACTCTGGAGAAGCTTCTTCATAGAAGCAAACTCCAGTAAAGCAAAAAAAGCTTAAGACAAGATTATCCCAAATACTTTTCTAGGTCTGAAACCCCAGGATTGTAACATCAGTTCCAATTTCTCTACTTCTTTCAAGGCTATCCTGTCCTTCATGTTAAGATACTTACCAGTACGTGATCACAGAAGCAATGTCTAGGAAGAAGCACCACATCTGCTTCTGTACAGAGGGGCAGAAACCTCCTGTGGTCAAGGAATGGGATTTGGAGTCAGACACACCTGGACTTGTTCCTGAACGCTGTTGTTGCTGGTTGTGTGACCTTGAGCAAGGTCACGTTCTTTAAAGCCTCAGTCTCCCTATTTCTAAAATGGAAATAATAGCAACTATCTCAAGGACTGAGGAAACCAAATCAGACAGCACATCTAAAAAGAATGGAGTGCAATGTTTGCTCCATTGCATGTGAGTTGTTAACAATGCATGTGTTTTTAAGTTACATACATACACACACACACATTTATTTCTCTATAATGTGTATATATCCTCTCTACTCCCACTGTTCTGAGATGAGGGTCTCTAAAAGATATGTCACGCCTTCTATTACACTCCTCTCCCTACAAAGGTTCATACTGTGCTCTGAGGTCACCGACAGTCAGTAAACAGTAATTTAAAACAATTTCCAAATGGTGCTCTTGCTCTCCCTGGGGAGATCCACTTCTGCCTAGGAACATGTAATCAGACTTCTGAGCTAACAGGTAATGTTCCTTATATAAAAATTATTAGCACTCCTTTTGGGAAAGGAGGAAAAACAGAAGGGTGATGCCATCACTATTTAACGTTCCTTAAGCCAAAGAAAACATGAACTAATGTATACAGTGGTGTCTTGGGCGGGGGCCCCAAAAAGTGTTTGTCGTTCCCACTGCTGCCCAAGCAAGCAACCTCCGAAAAGGTCACTGCCGAAGCGGTTCCAACTCTAAATATAAAGGTGTGTTTGCACAGAGGACTAATTTGGTAGTTCTGATGTGTTTACTAGGGTTTTTTGCTTTACTTTCAGCTTTTTCTTCCCTGTTTATTACAAAAACTAATGATGCCAGAATGGTAGAGGTCTTCATTTGGTTTATGTGTTTGTTTTAATATTCATCTAAGGTCCCCTCTTGTCTCCCTTCCCAAACCAGAGTCTTCTAAGAAACAAGGCCCCACTGACCTCAAGGGATTCGATTTCCTCTGTATCTCCCATTTTCCAGTCCCTGCCCTGGAGCTGGAGAGGTGGCATTCTGCTTGACACAGAGTCACTCTGGGGGAGTTTTAGGATGCTTGGAGGAAGATGCTCTTATAAGAAGACACTCTTATAAAGTAAGTATTCATAAGTATCCATGTATAACTTGCAACATTTTAAAAACCACAGTGCATAAAACTGTACCCAGACCCCTCTCCCTTGCCTTGGCTGCCTGTTTGAAATACATGCTTGAGTATATATCTGTGCACAGGCAGTGCATGCCCATGGTGTGAATAGTCTGACAGCAGAAATGCACATGAGGGCCACCTGCCAGCGTGTGGGGCTTATCTGGCTGACTCGCCAGCACCTCTTCATCTTGCCAAGTGCATAGACCCAGGAGACACCTGCCAATTCTGAGGATGACCTTCCCAGGCGGATGATATCCTTCCTTAATTATGACATATGGGTGGGGAAGACAAAAAAAACCGGAATTGTCTTTTGGAGGGCAGACCCCTCGTAATACAGGCTTCCCCCACTAAGTAAGTGTCCTAGGAATCCATCAACATCAGTGTACCAGATAGTATTGTTGTGAGTGGCTGTGTTTGGCTTCAGTGAATTCTTTTTTTGGAGATTCTTTGATGAGTTTGCCCGTATCATGATGGGTGACTTATGAGCACGCCTGCCCACACAGCACTGAGTGTTCAGCAGATTTTGTCAAGAAACAGCATGACCCCTGTGCCCTACCTTCCTAGTCAGTCACCTGATCTCACCCTGAGCAACTTTTTTTTTTTCCTCGGATGAAAAAAGCCCTCAAAGGGAAATGTTTTGCCGATGTGGAAGAGGTGAAACAAAAAGCAGCAGAAGCACTAAAAGGCATCAAAATTGATGAGTTCAGAAATTATTTTGAGCAGTGGAAAAAGTGTCTCAATGAGTATATCGCATCAAATGGAGAGCACTTTGAAGGTGACTGAGGTTTAAACATGTAAGCATCAATGCACAATTTTAAATAAATAAGCTCTGGGATTTTGGGGGGTCTCCCCTCATACAAAGAGCTCCATTTCCCTGCTGGAACCCTCAGGGGAGACTGTGATTTAGAAGGCGTAGATGCCATTTTCAGCTCTGCCCCACGGACAACTTCTCATTACGCCCTCTCCATCTCGGGGGAATGTAGGTGCTTGATCTCTGAAGAAAGAGTTTGGGACTAGTCGAGTTGTAGCAGACAGAACAGTATTCCTAAGGACCTGATCCTGACCCTATGTATCTCCTTTTATATCTCTTCCCCTTCTCTTCATTCCTACTCTTGTAAGGTAAACTGTGGCACAAGCCTGAACAGCTCCCCATATCAGTAAAAATGTTAATAGAAAACATATTGTCTCAAAGTATTTGTACTTGATTCTTAATTTGACAACCACTGATAGTAATGTGGGGGAATGACACATAAGAACAAGTGTAGGGAAGCAGGGAACCCTGAGGAAGCCACCTACCGACTAGACGTTTGACACCATGAGGCTCTTCCTGACTAAATGAAAGTTTCCTTGGGCACCATCCTTTTCCCTGGGCACCCAAGAGAGAAGCTTTACATCTAAGCCAGACAGTCTAGATTCATGTGACTTCCCCTGTTAATTCATCTTTTATCATGTCAAAGTCTCTATAAAATCTCCTTGAGGGATTGGCAGTAGGGGAATGCTTGCTGGGGGGCGTGGGGGGCCCATATAACATCAAAAAGGGCACCTGATCTCAAACCAGGCAAAGCGGGGACCAAAGGGAGACCCAAACTTGACCTGTTCGATGTCCACTTACATATCTAATCCTGAATTGTACCCCACATCTTTAAAATGATCATTTTTAAAAACTTCTTGAAATTTTCCAGTCCAGAATCAGCTAGTTAAAGATCTTGGGCCGCAGTGAGAAAATGGAGGGGAGGGAGACAGTATGAAAGTTCTAAGCTAAATCCCTATACGTATAACTTAGGCAACTCTCTCAATGACTAAATTCCTTAGTTCAGTTCTACATTTTGCTTCATCAAATTGGGTAACCACCCCTAAAAGTAAAACCATTTTTCCAAGCGTTGCAGAATTCACCTTTATTCCCTCCCTTTCTCAGAATTTCACAATGCAGCACAATGTAAAAAGACCAAGTCTTGCAGAAACTAAATATTTTTCAACTGTTTGGAGTCCTTAAGAAAAGAAAAGAAAGAAAATATAATCTCCATTAATACCACCACAATAATTTTTCAGTACATGTTTGTAAAATGACAAATTGGAATAACAGGAGACACCAAGCCACTTAAGTCTTGACTCACCAGGTGGTCACACCGAGGAAGTTAAGCGGCACAGCTCTTGCTGATGCGAACTTCCTACCCCTTATCTCCCCGTTACCAAGGCAGTGGTGGGATTTCCTTCTCACCTCAAAATCCTCCTTGAAGCCCTTGGTTTTCCGTTGAAAGTCAGTTCACCTGTAGGATTCAGGATGCCTTTTCCTTAATCCACCTGCCATGAGGATATGCCTGGGAAGTATCTGCTGGAATTTCTCCTCTATCTCAAGGACCTCTGGCCTAAGGACTGAGAGTTTTGCCTCGCCGACATCCCCTAGCATAGTGCCCTGGACATAAAAACACCCACTCAATATCTGTAGAACATGCAAAAGAGTGAATAAATAGAAGTGCAAAGACACTCTCTGAAACATTAAGACTTCCCATAGTATGAACCTAATTCTGACTCAGCCTTTGAGCAATTACAGTGAGAGTCCATTTTAAGGGGCTCCTCTCCATGGGTCTTAAACTCTTGGTTCGTGACAATAAGAAGGAATAAAGAGCCTAGTAGGACCTGGAGAATGCACAAAGGATACACTGCACGCTGCACACAGTGGGGACTCTTCTCTCCCTTCAGTGTGGGGGGATGGCATCAAAAAACCTGAATTCAACAGGCATCAGGAGCCATCTCACCTACTGTATGCAAAGGATCTTCCCCTCAACCTGCCCAAGAATAAATCAGGCAACCAAGGTTACTATGGTGGTGGCCATGGGGTCAGTCATAAATATGGACTGAGACATTGGAAGCAAGAAAAGACTTCAGAAGGATTCATTCAACTCCCATGCAGTTCTCCAAATGAGAAAACCAAGTCCAAGAATTGTTAAATAACTCACTGAAGGTTTAGGATTTCAGAGACAGGACTTAAACCTAGCTATTCTGGGTCCAAATCCAGTGTTTCCTAATATACCACCCTGCCTGGGCTTCACTCAACTCTCAAACCTGCCGCTAAGCTTGAACACGAAAGTTTGGAAACTGTCTTATAAAATTCTTGGAAACACCTGCTTACATTCTTTCAAGTTGTCAGAGAAGCCAGGAGAGGACAGCTAAGCCCTGGGCAACCCACCCAACCCCAACACACAGGGCTACTGATTTTTACATGCCGTCTCTATCAAGACATCTGAGCCACCATGGCTAAATGACAACATCAGCACCAACTCATCCCTGTCTTCAGATACAATGACTACAAAAACATGTTACTGAGAACATTCTCACTCATGGGGCATGAGGAAAGCAAGGAAGCAGGAAGTCAGGTTAGGACACACACTTGCATCCTTCCTCCATGCCACCACATGGCAACACACAAACTAAACATGACCACAAACTCAGATTGTTACCTAGATTCTATTTCTTTTCCCAATACTTTATTTTTTTTAATTTTACTATTTATTTTGTAGAGATGAGGTCTCACTGTGTTGCCCAGGCTGGTCTTGAATTGCTGTGCTCAAGCAATCCTCCCGTTTCAGTATCCCAAAGTACTGGGATTATAGGCGTGAGCCACCACGTCCAGTCCCTCCTAATAGTTGAGAAATGTTTCTCCTGTGAAGGAAGAGATGGAAAGATAGAGGTTTCAGATTTTGCTGTTGTAAAACATGTCCACTGCCATATTCTTTCATCCCATGAGTTCAAACCATTGAACAGACATGACTTCTCAGCTTTTCTGAACGCACAAACGTTTTTCAAAGTAAAAAGTTTAAATATAAATATATACGTAATAAAAAATAAAGAAGGAAGGAAGGAAAAAGAGAAGGAGAGAAGGGGGAAATGATCACTGTCTACTTTGCCACCCAAGCAGAGAGGGTGTTTGGGTACCGTGATGCAGTGACTTGCCTGTATCACTCAGGCTTCAGCCGCAGATAACAAAACCCACTCTAACAACTTGAAGCACAAAAGATCTTAATTCAGGCAACTGGGTCCTTACAAAATCAGAGGAAGGGCACCCACCTAGGCACAGAGTCCAGGCTGGTCCTCCAATAATAATGCTGAGAACAAGACTCCAGAACTGGCCTGACAAAGGAACTGTTACCTATACCATCTGGAAGCCACTCCCCAGCCTGGTCCCGGGACCACACAGTCTTTTAGGCCCAGTCAGAGAAACAAGAAGCCACTGCTGACCCGCTGGCTCCAGGGCCTGCTAGACATGCAAGATAGGCACCACTCAGCAAATGGATATCATAAGCCCCTGCCTCTCTTCCCCTCAAGTTAGTTCCAACTTCAATTCTTCCACAATTACATCTGACTGGAGAAATGCAAATCACATCAGGAGCTGGAACTGGTTGCTGCTGGACCTGGGAGATGGCATTTTTAGCTAGCTGCCCATGGAACACAGTAAGGCACACCAGGAGGGTGGCGCAGAGGTTCAAGCAGCCAGCTGCTGTACATGCCGCATCCACCTAGCAAAGAAAGTTCTGTACACAAGGCGAATGCCTCTGCAGGCTAGGAGCAGGAGGTCCCATCTCACTCTGAATCATCCCCATTCTAGAGAGTCCCAATGCAAGTGCAACCCCTCTTCCAAGTTACCCAAATCTCTACAAAAACAACGGGCACACCAGCTGCCTGACTGGAATCGGCTGAGGACAGAGTGCCAGGCCCACCTACCCCACCTTTTGACTATGGAAGCCATGACAGTACTAGCAACTGCCCTCTGCATGGCCTCTGTCCATGCCCACTCCCTTCCAGATACTGATACCTCCCTGCTACTGCTTTTGAGACAGATCCTGCTCTACTCCCCATTCCCAGAACTCCTGGGAACTATCGTTCTTCCTTGACCTGTTTTACTCCAGCTGGATTCCTGCCACCTGCCACCAAGGAAGCAGCGAGCTCTGATGTGATGGAAAGAACGCTGGAATTTCAGTCAAAAGAAATGAGTTTAAATCCTGGCTCCGCCACTGACAGCAGAATGAAACCAAGCGAGGTTCTTCAACACACTGAGCTTTAGTGCTCTGACACGTACAATGATGATTCTAGTACTGTCCAGGGATGTTAAAGGATGAGCTGAGATAAGGTGCCCTGAAGCTGAAGTGCCTGGTGGGCCAGGTACATGGCAAGCACTCAAACAGTCCTGTATCCTTTGATGGCGTCTTGCTCACTGCCTGTTGCTTCTCCCAGCCTCTCTTGCCATCACATGCTTGCTGATGCTCAGGGACCACCCTGACATCGCCTGCCACCCTCTCTGAACTTCCATGCTTGCCTGCTACTGAACAATGTCCCAGTTCACACTTTCGGGTGCTTCTTTTGAGCCTGGTGGTTTTCAACTATGGTGAGTCATAACCAGATGTAATAAAATACTAGAGTTTGCAAAATATTTGCATTTTTTAGAAATGAGATGAATCCAAGGCTGTCCCTGTATTAGCCCCATCCTCACTCACCTACTTGCATTGTGATATGCTTTCTTGAGTCAAAGTCAAAGAGCTGGAATGAAAGCTAGAGAATTATCTCTGTCACAGACCAGTAAAAGCACCCAAACCCTGGCACGGATCAAGCACCACATGTCTGTCTCTTCATTGAAAAACAGTTTTCTCGAGGAACTTTATTCTAGTCAGTAAGACCCATTCCATGAAGTCCAGATGCCACGGCTAATTGCCATCCACTCCCTAGCTTGGTTCAGGACTAACTCCTCCTTGGGCAGGTGAGGCTGGAATGAGGTAAGCCCCTCTGGAAATAACAAAGGTGATGATCAAAGACATTCAGGGCTCTGGGCCCATTCATATATTCCCACGAAATTTCATATACTTTAATATGTCATAACCCAAAAAATTCCAAACAGTCTCAGGAAAACAATTTCCCAAAAGAGAGAGAAATGGAGGGAGAGAACATGTCCCATCATCCCTAGTTTAAATATGAAGACCAAAAATCAGGAAATGTGGAAATTCCAAATGATCTACTCAGCTGCTTTTGAAAAGACAGCCTGCTCATGGTTCAATTAAACTAGAAGGCTCACCTTAGAAGTACCTAAGATTGGCTGGGTGCAGTGGCTTAGCCTGTAATCCCAGCATTTTGGGAGGCTGGGGCAAGAGGATTGCCTGAGCCCAGGGGTTCAAGACCAGCCCGGGCAACTTCGTAAGACCTCGTCTCTACAATAAATCAAAAAATAAGCCAAGTGTGGTAGTGCACGCCTGCAATTCCAGCTACTTGGAAGGCTGAGGCAGAAGAATCACCTAAGACCAGTAGGTGGAGGCTGCAGTGGCCAAGAGTGAGCCACTGCACTCCAGCCTGGGCGACAGAGTGAGACTCCAACTCAAAAAAGAGAAAAAAAGTACCTAAGATTTAAATTTTTAAGTCCCATGCTTAAGGTTAGTCATTGTTCAAAATTCTCTTTATCTGATTGCTTTTAAAACTTTTGGCTTTAGGATGCTTTTTTTGAAAGCATCCAAATACACATACACGGTCATGGAAATAGAACTACAGTGCACATTCTGAAGTCGTTGGAATGATTGGCACATCCATTCTGAGCCTATGTATGCATGGCTCTGAGTGTGGATAACCTGTCCCTTGTCTGTAGGATGATCTCCCCTGTGATCTCTGCTTTCCCGCCACTCCCTAGAACCCTGCCCAGTTGCCTTTACGAGGGAAACACATTGTGGTGAATGAATGCTATTAATACCAGCAGTTCTTCCATTCCTTCTCTAGTCCCCTTTGGAATATGGGACTCCTCTGGCTTTGCCTAAAAGTAAAACTTGTTCTCTTGGGGTGAACACATGTGTGTACATGAAGATGAAGGACAGAGGGAGGGTCACACCCTGGCATTATAAGCACTGTTTGGAAGCATGCACAAGTAGAAACTACAGAAATGGCATCAGATATTGGTTGGGCAAAATTTCACGAGAATAGAATCTACTATGCTCTTCTAAGTATGTCTCTTCTGTCATTTTCCTAACTGTTAACAGCATACGAAGGCTATAGTGAGGAATCTCCTCTAAGAATCTGGACATAAAAGAAAACTGCCCTCAGAACATTATGTTTTCAAATCAACCCACTAGAAATCCAATTAAGAGAAGTTAAGCTACCATAAAGAGATAGATTGGTTTCCAGGCCTGAGAATCAGACCAAACGTTCCTAAAATGATTAAAGAAAGAAAGAAAGAAGGGGGTAACACACTGGAGGAGGAGGAACCTGTCACCTGTCAGCCATGGGACCTTAGATAGAAGGGTCCAGAGATACAAACAGGTCAGGTTCTCCCCAAGCAGTGTCCAGAGTGAGGGGAGTCTTAGCCTTGGGGATTCTGAGCAGAAATCTGATTTTGCATTCTGGTTCTGGTTTTGCCTAATCACCTACTGGTTCCCATCTGACCCCTGTGGCATTGAACCTCAGGAGAGGACATACCGCCAGAAGGACACAGTGCATGGTCCCATTGGCAATTGTCATTCTCATTGTAAATTAATAAACTGGCATTGAGTTGGGGATTTGGCTGCTTCGGCCCCCACCTGCAGGGAAAGAATGCTCTGGCTGTTTGACTAGAGTTGCCTGGACCCCTCAGTCGTTATATACTTTTACCATAAATCAAAAAATTCATTACTAACAGATTGGGCTGTGGGCCTTTAAGGCTACAGGACAGGCTCTAAATTCACCAAGGAAAAGGATCCCTGACAGGTGTAATTCGGTACATGAGAAAGTAAGACAAGCGTCATACAGGAATCTGCCTGTGCTATGAATAATGACAAGAAGACACACATGTCTCCATTAGCTGGAGGCCGCTCTGCCGGCTTAGGACCTGGATGATTTGGGTTATGCAAGTTGGGAGCAGAGTGCCCTATAAAAAAGAGGAAGGGGAGTGTGGAGCTCCTGAGGTGACCCTGAGAGGTCACTAAGGTTGGCACTGCCAGGGACTCAGACCAAGTGACAAACCCCTGAGTGGCATGACATCTAAAAGGATATCAGAATGACTGATGTGCAGTGATTGCTGTGCAGCCTGCCCTGCCATTACTCCCTGTGTGACACCCCATTTCACCCTAGCCAAAATCTTTGGTAAAATCTACTGCTGAGAGGCAGATGAACATGACTAGGAAAAGCCTCAATACAGACTGCGGGGCCAGGATGCCTGGGTTCCACATCCTGCTCCACCACATGCTTACTGCAAGATCTGGAAAAAGTAATATAACTTCTCCGCCTCAGTTTCCTCATCTGAAAAATGGGGACAATTATAGCAATTACCTTATGTAAGTGCTACGTATATATGATATTATTATGAGGGTTTTGTGTGAAGGAAAGAGGACTTCACATCTGGACCAACTCAGTGCAGAACAAAACCTCTAGGCACAAAAGTAGACGTGCCCAGGCAGAGGCCACCCGAACCACACAAAACACCAAATCAGCAGATGTCTGGAGGACACAGAATGGAAAGTCAGAAAGTCAATGCAATCAGGTCTAGAGCTTAAGGAGCTGGATGAGCCCAGCTGACATCTGGAGTCTACTAGCAGTAATTAACGTTTATCAAATGTTTACTATGTGTCAGGGCCACATCTGTTTTTCTGCAGAGGTTTAACTTGGTTGACCAGTATGATGTTAAATAGAATTAAATCCAAGAGAGAGAATGAGGTAAAAAATAAAAATCAGAGCAGAAAGAGGATCTTAGTCTCATTTCAGTTATTCAAAGACATAGAGACTACTCAGCTATGTCCAGTCTTGATTTCCCAACCAGCCAAGGAATCGACAATACCACTCAGCTCTCAAGAATGCTCAAAGGCAATGACTCTCAACACTGGCAGAACACTTTTAAAATCCTGACACCCAGAGATGGATTATTCACTTGAGGGAGGCCTGAGCATCAGGATTGTTAAAGCTCCACAGGTGATTCTAATGTGTAGCCAAGGTTAAGTGTCACTGCTGTAATGAATTTTAAATTATTTCCACATAGGACATGGGTCCTTCAACTTTCCTAATAATAGGGATCACCTGGATAATTATTGACTAGACAGATTCCCCAGCCCCCTTCCCTTGGACTTCTGAGTTAGTAAATCTGGAGTGGCAGTTCATATGTTCACAAGCACCCTGGGTGATATATATAATCAATAAGGTTATAAAAACAGGGAGTACTTCTAGGAAAGGGTGTCAGTAACAAGGCAAAGTCAACAGGAACGTTACACTAAGAATAACACCTCTCAGTATACATATTTACATCCATTAATCCAGAATCTCTCCCTTTGGGGGTTTTGTTTCCATCTCAACCTGTATCCAAGACATAGATGACACACAAAATGTGAAAAAAAAAAATCCTGGTTTTGCAAATGTTCAATCCTTACTCAGTGGCCACAAGGCCCAGAGACAGAAGAAACAATTGTCACATGTGGTTTTGGTCATTCCTTAAAGGATTTTTTCTTAAATATTATTTGAACCAAACCACCAGGACCTAATATTACATCTGATGCAAAAACCAGGGGCTTGAATTCTGTTGCGTACTAGAATCACCCAGGGAGTCTTTTAAAATAGAGGCGGGGTTTTGCTATATTTCCCTGGCTGATCTCAAACTCCCGGCCTCAAATGTTCCTCCTACCTCAGCCTCCCAAAGTGCTAGGATTGATTACAGTCACCAACCACCAAATCTGGCCTTCCTGGGGAGCTTTTTTTAAATGCTAATGTCCAGCTCCTAGCCCCAGGCATAACAATTGAATTAGGATGGGATACAACCTGGGTTTTGGGCTTTTAGAAGCTCTCCAGGTGATTTCAACATAAAACAAAGTTTGGGAACCACTGGCTGAAACAATTCTCAGGTTGCTCATCATTTTGCAAGTTAGGCTATGAAGCACCTTATCCTTCCCGACGGCTAGCTCCATTCCCTTTACCTCTAATCAGTCTAATTCAGAAATAACCTGGAACATTTGAGTACCTGGTTTGCTTTGGGTTTTGTTTCTCCTATCTGCATTAGTGTACTAACCCATTACATACTTACTGAATATGCCTGGTTTGGGGAGGGAGAAGTGTATATTCCTTTAGATCTGTTGTATCTAGTCAGTACAGAAAAGCTGTTATGGATTAGTTATTGACTGCAATAAATTATTTCAAGTACTGGGGACTGGAGGTAACAGCAATTGTGAAGGCCCAATCTCTAGACTTCTGGCTTTACAACGTGGTAGAAAAGGACACATTATCATCACAAATCATAACGAGCTGTGATGAGTACAAGAAGAACACAAATTAAATTTAAGGGGAGTTTAAGGTGGGAGAGATATTCCTTTATCCCTCAAGATGAGGTTGCAGGATAAAACAGGCACTCCTAGTAAGATGCTGAAATAAGACTGAGAAATCCCTCTGGTCCCGCTCAGACTGCATGGATGTGACAAGGAGATGCCAGACTGGATGAGGTGACTATTTTTCAGAGGGACTGTGGTAGTCAACAAGAATGGGGAGTGGGGGGGATGGTGAGCATATATGCTGAGGAAATCGAGGTGAGGCCACTTCAGGACTTGAGACTGCTCAGAAGCAGGTGGCAAACACCAGAAGGCAGTCTTGGAAAGCAGATGCAAAGCAGCAGAACCCACGACCTGGAAAAATCTAGGCAACCCTGCCTAGGGCAGGGCACCAAATGCACATGGCACAAGTAATTTCAATTCCTGTTTCCAGTCGGACATGAAAGGCACTTGTAGGCATTCCATCCTAATGAGTAAAAAGCTGAACAAACTGAAAATTCAACCAATCTGCTTAGATCCTACAAAGGAGTGAGGTCACAGAGCAAACTGCTGCCCCAGAAATTGGAGAGACAAACAGGCAGACATGAAGACTCACGACTTACTGGAGCAGGAACCTCCATGGAACCGGTGCCAGGGAAGGAAAACCTGAACTGTCAGTGACCAACTGCTGGAGAATCAAGCAGACTTGCAGGCAAGTCTGAGAGTTAAAAACTCCAGGGCCGCCCACCCATGGGAGGGGCACATTTTGACGAGTCTTACTTCTAGGAGCTTGACCAGGTCCTCACAGTAAATGTAAAAAAAAGTCCTTTCATGTTTCTGACAATAGGAAGGGAAAAGGAATGGTTTGAAATACACCAGAGCACTCTGTTCTTCTTAGCAAGGCCCGCCCTCAGGAAAAACTAAGAAGCTGCAGCCAATACCACCGGGGTTTGATCAGAGCCCAATCTGCCTAGAGGAAGGGAAATACCCAACTCCAGTCCACTCCAGCCACCCTATCCTACCTGAGGGGGAGAAAAAAAACTGAGACCTACTTGTGAAGGTTACAGCCCAGGGGACAGGCTCATAAAAAAGACCAAGGCCTAATCACAGACCATAGAGGGCTTTCCCTCTACCACACCTTACTTCCACTTCATTAAAGGCCTAGTTACAAGGCCTTTTACCCAGTACATACATTGTTCTTGGTTTTCAACAAAAGATTACAAGGCACACTAAAAGCAAAAAACACAGTTTGAAGAGACAGAACAAGCATCAAAAGTAGACTTAGATATATAACAGTGATGTTGTACTTATCAGACGAAGAAATTAAAATAACTATGACTAACTGCCGGGTATGAAAGATTTACCAACTAGCTCCTGAATAAGAACTGTCTCTGGCTTGAATTAGCTCACAGTATTAAATCTTCACCTCAGATAAGAAATACAAAAAAGTGTACCTTTCTAGGAGGAAAACAGCTGAAAACTGAGTTTCCTGAGCACTTCAACCCCTACAACCTACTGAAACCAAACCTCCAGTGTGGGACTCATGTTACAAAGCACCTCAGGTACCCTGATGACCAGGCAGTTTGGAAATAATTGCTCTGTGCAAAAAGAACCTCAAAGACAATAATCCAGAGATACACACTCTAACTCTCCAAACAGAAATAAATGACTTAATTGGAAGTGTGTTGCTATCTTCTATAATAAGTATAAAAACATGTTCAAAATACCCATTTGGCTTATACCTTACTGGGACATTCCTAAGATATTTAATTCTCTTTGTTTGATTTTGTGTGTGTGCATGTGTGTAGATATAGATACAGTTTAGTTTTTTTGAGACAGGTGCTTGCTTTGTCACCAGGTTGGAGTACAGTGGCATGATTAGGGCAAACTGTAGCCTTGACCTCATGGGCTCAAGCAATCGTCTCCCTTCAGCCTCCTAAGTAGCTAGGACTACAGGCATGCACCACTACACCTGGCTAATTTTTAAAATTTGTTGTATAGATAGGATCTCGCTATATTGGTCAGGCTGGTCTTCAATTTTTGGCCTTAAACGATCATTCTGCCTTGGCTTCCCAAAGTGCTGAAATTATAGGCATGAGCCACTGTGCCTGGACTTGTTTGGTTTTATTAAAAAAAAAAAAAGTCTTCAAAATGAAGCAATAAACTCACCTATAGGATAGGGATGGTATCTAAAAGGTCTTTATACACACCAGGAAAACATAAAGAATATACCTTCAAAATATACACTGACTTTAATTATGTAAGTTAGTCTTAAAAACAGCAGGTCTATATTTACAAACAAGGACACTGTCTACAATTATATACATTCTTTTAGTGATTTCTAATAACCCACTTTATTTAGCTTACCATTAGAGGTAGATTGCAAAACTACTCAGAAAATCTGCAGACAAGACACAATCCTCAAAATTCTTCACGGGATTCTTCCCTCCACTTGTTAAAAAATACTAAGTGCAAGAACACACACTAAATGCAGAAAGAACCTTCCATTTAAAAATTGTGAGTCACCAGGTGCAGTGGCTCAAGCCTGTAATCCCAGCACTTTGGGAAGCCGAGGTGAGGGGATTGCCTGAGTCCACAGGTTTGAGAACAGCCTGGGCAACTTGGCAAAACGTCATCTCTACAATAAATCAAAAAATTAGCTGGTAGCACATGCCGATAGTTCCAGCTACTTGGAAGGCTGAGGTGGAAGGACAGCCTGAGCCCAGCAGGTCGACGCTGGGGTGACCTCGAGCATGCACTGGGCAACGGAGTGAGACTCCAACTAAAAAAAAAAAATGTGAGTCATTGTAAAGGCATCAGACTTATTGTGGCAGACAAAGTAATGTCACCCCTCCCCCCCAAAAAAGATGTCCTTATTTTAATCCCTGGAAGCTGGGCCCAATGTAATCACAGGGGTTTTTATAAGGGAAAGAGGGAGGCAGGAGAGTCAGAAAAGGAGATGGTAGAAGCAGGGATGACAGTCAGAGAGAAATCTGAACTTGGAGAGAGGGGGCACAAGCCAAGAAATACAGGTGGCTGCCAGGAACTGGCAAAGGACTCTCCCCTAGAATCTCCAGAAGAACTGCAGCCCTGCTGGCACCTCAATCTTAACCCAGTGAGACTCATGTCAACCTCTGCTCTACAAAACTGTAAGAGAATAAACTCAGCCCAGCTCGGTGGCTCAGCCTGTAATCCCAGCACTTTGGGAGGCTGAGGTGAGTGGATTGTCTGAGCCCAGGGGTTCAAGACCAGCTCGGACAACTTGGTGAGATCTTGTCTCTACAATAAATAAATAAATAAATTAGCCGGGTGTGGTAGTGCACCCCTGTAGTTCCAGCTACTTGAATGGCTGAGGCAGAGGGATCGCCAGAGCCCAGCAGGTCGACACTGGGGTGGCCGTGAGTGTGCCACTGCACTCCAGCCTGGGCAACAGAGTGAGACTCCAGCTCAAAAAAAAAAAAAAGAGAATAAACTCAGGTTGTCTTAAGCCACTAAGATGTGGTAATTTGTTGCAGCAGCCATAGGAAACATCTTGCTGTCTGCCAGCATGTGCTAAAAGAGGGTCAGGCCGAGAAGTTAACGGAGGAGCAGGAATCGTGAGTTGCCTCACCATGGTAGAAGATGATACTGACCCATCCCTATTAACATGAGGCATGGTCATGGAGCAAGCTAGTCCAACTGAACCAAGCAAGGATTGACCAAGTTTTGTTTTGTTTTAGGAGGGTCTTTTCCCCCTAACTTGCAATGGTGAGAGTTGGTGTAATTATGAGAACACATTATTAAACTCCAATGATTATATTCCACTATTACATTGTCTTTTCTACAATCCTGAGGCAGAGGATAAAGTAATGAATGTGGTCTAACAAATTAGTGTTTCCTCTTCCCTGGGAAACCAACATGAACTTTTGGGGGAATATACTCATAACTCTGGGCTCATCAGCATCCCTGTGCCAGCCAATCAGGGGGCAAAGGCATAAACAAATTGCCAGGAAACTCCATGCCTACAAGGCTAAAGAATGTTCCATGCCAGGGAAACTATTCATTGAAATTGACATTGTGGGAGTGGCAAGGAAGACAACTAGGAATGAGCCCAGAATTCAAACTTATCACAGGTCTTCCACTACCGAGAGAAGATTTGACCATGAAGTCAACTTATTACCTGCACATAAAAAGTACTTAATGTCTATTAAATAAATGAAGGCATAAAGGAAGGGAATGCTCATGCCATCAACCACCAAGGTGGCAAGATCTCCATGCACAAAGTAAAACTTGGCTTCACTCTCTTATTCTCCCCTGGGCCTCCTCCTGCCTTGGCTACTGTAGAGGTGCCTATAGTTTTAGCAATAAGAATGTGGGGGCAGCCAAGTGCAGTAGCTCATGCCTGTAGGCTGAGGCAGGAGGATCACTTGAGCTCAGGAGTTCGAATCCAGGCTGGGCAACCCAGCAAGACCCCATTGCTAAAAACATTTTTAAAAATAAAAACAAAAAATTATGTTGGGGATGGCAGACCAGAAGCCAGAGGTCCACTGTGAAAGTCTGAGCTCCATATAACATCATCAGAACACATAACTGATGTGCAGATAGCAGGCCTTCCATAACAGCTTTATAGATACCACACTGTACACCTAAGTTTTAGCAGTAGAGAGAGGAAAGAGAAGAGTGTGACCCAAGACTTAATCTTAGCAGTAATCAATAGGAGCGTAAGCTGCTGGGTCTATGAGTTTCTAACGTCTTTTACTCCAAGTTGCAGATTATTTTAAAACAAGCAGAGAAAGAGATAAAAGTTTCCTTCCAACACCTCCAGAAAAAGACAGCCAGGGTCTTGTACATGAAACAAAAGTTTAATTTGGGGAAAGCAGATGAAATTTCAAGCTCCTTTTCCCTCCCAGTCTTCCCACGCTAGTCAATCTGAATACTCCAATGGCCTCAACTGAAAACATAGAATGGCCTCTCTTCACATCCAGCCTGTCCCGGAATACAGCGAAGACACGTGGGCCGGGCCCTGCTGGTTCTCCAAAGCCCTGGAACCGTGCTCCCCTGCTGCGATCTCCCTGGCAGGGCATGGCTGTTTTTTCACCATTTCTGAGGACGTATCCTTCGCTCGACAGCTGTGTTTGTTTACAGACCTAGAAATGAACGCAGGACACACATGCTTGGTCCAGCAGAGTTTTTCTCTTGGCATTTCCCCCTCTAGACTACACAATATATTAGTCCTTGTAGTCCAATTAGAACTTGCCATCAATGTGAGCCAAGAGGGTGGGTAGAGAGAAGGTCACCATGGAGGGGAAACGTGTATTATTTGCTCCAAATTCTATAGGCAGACTGATTTTTTTTTCTTTGTAGCAGGGCCAAGGACCACACCTGCAGTCACCATCTGAATCTGTTATTTTCTTATATTGGAGGGACAGTTCTGAGACACAAGGGGACAGCCTAGTAAATAGCCCTGTAGAGTCCATCAGAGGCTCTTTCCCAGATGTGACAAACCACACTTTCATATCTGGCAAAATGTCCCCTGTAGCAAATAGCTTTTTGCATGAAACCCACCAGCCTCCTTCTTTTTAAGTAATGCTTTAAGAGAAGGGGGGTAAAAGGCTGGGGCAAAAAAGACAATGGGATGTTTTCTTGAGGTTCTTCTGTTTAGAAAAATACTTTTTCTTCTTGTTTTGTTTTTGATGTCTTTTTATTACCATAAGAGTGCCTCCCCCCAACGTTTTACAATAAAATAAGAGGATCCTTAGTCTCTGTAAGAATACAAAATTTTATCAGTACTTTCTAAATGAATACTTACAGTCCTCTTGTTTCAAAGTAAAAGGGTGTCTTGTGCTTTCGTTTCTCTGAGTTCTCTTTTATATTATTCCTCCCCTGGGGTTGGCTGCAGACAGTAGAGGCTGAAAACATTGGAGAACTTTCTCCAAGTCCTAAACTCGCTTCTGATATGCATGCTTTGTACTTCAAAACACAGGCTTCCAAAAGCTAACCTATTTATCCAAGACTTGGAGAATTCACGGGAGTATCTGCAAGGCAGAGAGTGGGGATGCAAAGTCGCACTGAAGTTGAGAGGTCAGGTGGAGAGCTGGGCCTGTGTGGCACAGCCACGTTTTATGGGCTGTGGCTACATCTCACAGTCATTAAAAAGCCTCTCCTCCAGACTCCCAGGACACTGTAATTGCAAAACGGCTTTCAGCTGGCTGCACATCTGCGTTGCCCAGCAGCTTACACATCAAGCCGGCTCTCAAGACCCCCTCCGTCATCCTACGGCTTAGCCTGAAGGAGAAATGTGAGAATGTGGATGGACAACCAGTGTGTCCATAGGGCATATTATGGCCACTGGAAAAACACTCAACACATGTGGACATACACACTCAGACATGCATACCGAGTTGCATCTTTTTATTAAATCAGAATATAAGCACTGTTTCAGATGCAATCGTATTCAGAGCTAGAAAGAATATTTAGCAAACTAGTGGTGAGGTTTACATTTCTACAAATTTTATTCACTGTTTTTCTTACTAGCATTTAAAACATATTTGCCATGCTTTTTTGTTATATATTTCTCATCACCCCTGATATGTTGTAAACTCCAAGAGGACAGGGCTGATGGCATAAAGGCTTGGATTCCCCCACACCACACCTTAGCAATATTAGGTGCCCAGTATCGTTTTGAGAGGTAACTCATCATTAAAGCAAACCTTCAGGTGTCAACCCAGGAAATTATTGGCTGGATCCAGATGTGTCCTTTGAAAAATAATATGTAATAAAACTATGGTGACACTTGACCATTTGCATCTTGATCAAGATATAACCTCTTCCTTAGACAAAATCAAGAGTGAGTAAGACACAATCTTTGTCCCCAAGGAGGCTACAGACAAGCGGCGGCAATGAAAAGCTAATTAATGATAACTGAGTGATCAGAAGGTACAAATAAAATGATGCAAAGACTTTAAGGAAAGGGGGTCTCAGAGTCTTCTCTGAAGATGTCAAGGGAGACTTACTGGAGGAGCTACCATTTGAGATGGGCCTTGAAGTTTAGCTAAGAGCAAACAGAGGACAGGCAGTGTCATGGGTGCCTAAGACAGTGGCAGACATGACAGGCTACACTGTTGGCTCATCATGTAGTGATCACGTCTGTGTCTTGTGCTCTGGCCTGTCCATCCCTCCCTCCATCCTTGTTGGCTCCTCTACACAGCAGCCATGGCTGGGCTTGGTTACAACCCAGCTGCACTGGAATTTTTCTGTGCTACTAATTGATCACACTGAGTCTATTACAAATATTGTATGTCCTTCTCAATCTTACAAAAAGAGAAATACACTTGGAATTCTATGTTAAAATAATATACTGTGCTCCTTCTGTCTACTGCCCAATTATAGTATGTTGGAACACTCTGCTGGAAAACTTACTATCATGACCAGCCAAGTGCTGAAGGGCATAATGTTTTGATTGTCAAACAGGTTGTACATGATGCAAATATATGACTTAAGAAGTGATTTCACAAACATTTTGGTAACAGTAATCTGACTCATAAGCTCCAACATAGTCTCATAAAACAGCTGTGTGTATAAGTAATCCAAAGATAGTCTTGGAGAAATGTTACACAGAAAAGCACAAAATATGAGAAGAAAGTTTGAATCTTGAAGGGGATAATGTTTCACATTGTAACTATAACGTTCAACATAAGGCAAGGGCAAAATTGACTGTTCAAGAAGATGTGCCACTGCTGTTTAGATCTGCTGAAGTTGTTCATCCTGAGAGAAAGAACAATATATGTGTAGACTTTTAGATCTTATTCACCAGACATTCATTTTTCCATGTTAAAATACTATGGCCCAAGAAAGCTAAGCAACTTGAACAAAATCACCCAGCAGCAAAGTCAAGGCGGAAAAAACGGTGTTCCTCGCTTTATTTACTTTAATACACATACAATCTGGCAAAGGAAAAGAGCCAAGTAAATTATAATTTTGTATTTTCTGTTTCAATCTCACTAGTCTATCATATTGACTCAAAAAAAATTGAAAATCCTGGCTTCTTAAAAATAATCAAGAAAGGAATCAGCAGGTCGTTAAAATCATATTTTAAAAAATTATTTTACTTCGCTCAAGCCTCTAAAGTCCAATTTGTTCCATCCCCTACGTGTTCATTACTTAGAACTCAAAACAGGTTTCAAAAAGAGTTTAGGGTTAGAAGAGCCTTAAAGAACAAAATAGGAGTCTAGAAAGGTTAAGTGAATCAAAGGACACCAGCTTGTTAGTGGCAAAACCAAGACTAGAACCAACGTGTTCTGATTTCAACATGCTGGGTGGTGGCTGAGGACCTCAGTGGGAAAAAAGCTGACTTCAAACTGTCTGCAGCATTGCTTGAAAATTTTTTCACCCATTGTGCACACAGGTCACCTCTACCTGGAGCTGCCCAAGAAACCATTTGACAAGATTCTGTGGCAATGCATGACCTTCCTAGGGACACCGGATTCCTGGTAAGATTAAGGACGTTTCTAGTGTCCAGCATGCATGCTTACATGGTAATGGGTCACTTAAAGGATAGGAAACTTCAAGGAACATCTACTGGATCATTGAACTTCAAGTCCCAAAACCAGCAACGAGAAAGATATTCTTTAAAGGAAGCCTTTCTTGTGCCATTTAACCATTCAGAACCTAATTCATGGTTATCCTGCACCAAGCACTATGCTAGACATTGAACATACAAACAGGAATAAGACCGTTCCTGCTCTTGGGAGTGCTTGGTCCAGTGGGAAGCACAGATGAGTAAACAGACTGCTCATGTTGGTCTTACGTGGGCACCTCTATTACACTATGGCCACACGGACTCTCCTCAAACCACAAATGCATCCATGGACAAGGGAGCCCACAGAGAAGGGGCCAGAGGCTCCACCTCATATGCACGCGAGCACATGGAAAGAGGGTGGAGAGAGGGTAAGGGGGTTTGTGATTAGGTTGGAGAAAAGACTGGATGCCAAAACTGCGAAGCACAGACTCACCAAAGGCTGCATTTTTCTTATGTGTCAGGCTTGGCAAGTCGCCTCCTGTGACTGACTCCTCTAAGGCATCTTAAAGCTTCACCTTGTAGCTACCACCACCACAGCTATTCAAAAAAAGTCAAAATTAACACACAAATACCACAAGGTACTGTGGGAAAGAGAGGGGTTTTGTTGATCTTGTTTTAAATAGGCCTGGGTTGCAAATCATAGTTGTCGGTATGGCAATTTTCCAGAACACAAATCTAGCAAGGTCCTGCAAGGACCTAAGAGAAACCCAGATGAATTTGTTGGTCTTTAAAAAAAAAAAAAAGCCTGGTGATGAGTGTTGAGCCAAAATTAACTGAATCTATTCCTGATTCTGCCAGTTATTTCTAACCTTGAGTGAGAATCGTTTTCTTTATACAGCTTCCTGCCTAGACAGCTGGGAGATCTCTTCTTTTCGTGTGGTGGCTACTCAACCTGCATTCACACTCTCCATACTAGTTCACAAAGATGCTGGAAACTGTGTGCATGAACATCTTTCCAGAAAGAAGCTGAGCTCTAGCTCTATAAGGCAATATGTGAAAGGTTTATAAAAGTAGGCAAGGTCAGGCGCAGTGGCTCAAGCCTATAATCCCAGCACTTTGGGACGCCAAGGCGAGAGGATTGCCTGGGCCTGCAGATTCAAGACCAGCCTGGGCAACATAAATCAAAAAATTAGCTGGGCATGGTAGCATGCACCTGTAGTTTCAGCTACTTGGAAGGCTGAGGCGGAAGGATTACTGGAGCCCAGCAGGTCGACACTGAGGCGGCTGAGAGTGTGCCACTGCACTCCAGCCTGGGCGACGGAGTAAGACTCTAACTCAAAAAAAAAAAGAAAGAAAGTAGGCAAATGTTGTGTTTCACTGGTGTTTTCCCACACAGGGGCGTTCTTCTATACCAGCAAGAATAATTTGCCATAATGCTGTTTCCTCATCGGCAGAACTTTGATCTAGAAAAGAAGCCACAAAGGAAAGGTGTGAAGATAATCAAAAGCAGGATTCTAAAATATGCAAGCTTTCAGAAAGTGGCCATTTTAGCCAGGATGAGGGAGTGGGCACCAGCAGTTATGACTGAGGCTATGAAGGTAATGCACGGGAATGCTAGGTGGGACATTTCCCTGCTCTGAAGTACAGGACTATACAGGGAAC
Organism: Tarsius wallacei; assembly: GCA_963574415.1. Taxonomy (NCBI): domain Eukaryota; kingdom Metazoa; phylum Chordata; class Mammalia; order Primates; family Tarsiidae; genus Tarsius; species Tarsius wallacei. Next base: position 29,343 of record CAUYQG010149139.1, read on the forward strand.
CTACAAGGAAATGGGCATTCCTGATCTATGAACATGAAGCTTTGGGAACACTGTGTAACTATAAAAGAACACTGACAGATTACCAAGTAGGGCTCAGAGACACAGGGAGCACAGTCTAGAATAAAGCAGGCAGCATATCTGAAACTAGTCTTGTTTCAATATAAAGAATTTCCTTATCAAGGGATCAAAGGAACTTTGGGACTCATGGTTGCCATATGTACTGTGTTGAATAAAATTGGGTGTCCCCCTAAAACTCATGTCCTTCCCAGAAGCTCAAAATGTGTTATCTTATTTGAAAATAGCGTCCTTGTAGATATAATTAATTAAAATGAGGTCATACTGGAGTAAGGTGGACCATTAATCCAATCTGACTGATATCCTTTCAAGAGGAGAAACAGACACAGAAACAGGCACAGGGAGAACACCATGTGATGGCAAAGGTAGTGACTGGAGTGATGCTTCCAGAAGCCAAGGAATGCCACGGATTGCCAGTGACACCAGCAGCTAAGAGAAAGGCACAGAACAGATTTTTTCCTAGAGGCTTCAGAGAGAGCACAGCCCTGCTGATACCTTGATTTCAGACTTCTAGTCTCCAGAACTGTGTGAAAATAAACTTCACCATTTAAAGCTACCCAGTTGGGACAGCCCTAGGAAGCTAATGCACCATACTATGTATTTTGCAAATGGAATGATACCTGTAAGTAGCAGAGTCTTTAATTTGACTTCTTCATAATGCACAGTGGGACTTCTGCCCATAAAGGATTGTTGAGGAATTACCCTTCTACCATAAACAATTAGAAAACTAGACAAAAGTTATGAAACAAGTGGCCTGAGCCCTAAGTTTGACCCAGATCACTGCCTAGCAAGAGTATTCAGTCAGCAGCCCAGAAAGGGAGATACCAAACAGAGCCCAATAATTTCACTGAGTTTAGAAGACAGAAATTAGAGTTTAGAGAGGCCAAGGCAGCTACATCTGTAGGACTGAGTATTGGAAAAGAGAGAGCTACACAGAAGACAAGCTCCAAGGAACTACACAGGGGTCTTCTCTAGTCTTTGGCAGAGTTCTGAACTGCTCATGTACATGAGAAACCTCCAAGGTAGGGAAAGAGTTATAGAAAAGCAGTAGGCAAAAGTTAAAAAATTTCCAGAGTTTACATAAGGCTGGGAAAAGTTTGGGGTGTCCAAGAACCAGAGCCTAGATACCTCATAATATATGAAGTATTGAATAGAGTCCTTAAAAGGATTTAGCAGTGGGATAAATTAACCCCGGAGCAAAGACTAATCTGGATCCATCATAACAAAGCTTAAAAGCAAAAAGACCAAACTGATCTGCAAGTTACTTAACTGCACACAAGAATGAAGTCCAACTTTCTTTAAAGAAATATAACCAAGTCCAACACACAGCATCTAATAAAAAATTCATGAGCATACAAAGATGTAGGAAAATATAACCAAAAGAAAAAACAATCAATAGAAACAGACTCAGAAATGACAGAGGTAATAGAATCAGAAGGACCTTAAAATAGCTATTATAAACCTTAAAACATATGCTCAAGAATGCAAAAAACAAAAACAACAACAACAACAACAAAACCCATGAGAATGAGAAGGAAATACATGAAAGAAAAAATATACAAATAAAACCTCTAGAAATCAAATGGAAAAGACACTGGATGAGATTAACAGCAGTTTAGAGCCTGAAGAAGAAAATATTAGTGAATTTGACATCATAGCAATAAAAACTACCCCAAATGAGATAGCACAGAGAAGGGGGTAAAAAAAAGCACTGAAGATAAATGAGCAGGGTTCACTGAGCTGTAGGATATAAAAGAATCCAACATATGTAAAATCTGAGTCCCAGAAGGAGGAGAGGAAAAGGGAAGATCAAAAAGTGATTTGAAGACATAATGGCCAAATTTTTCTGAGTTTGAAGAAAACGGTAAACACATATCCAAGAAACTCAAAGAACCCCAAGCAGAAGAAATATGAAGGAAACAACACCAAGGCACATAACAGTAAAATTACCAAAAACCAGTGATAAAGAGAAAATCTTAAAAATCAGCCAGATAAGAGAAGACACATTATATACAGAATAACAAAGATAAAAATGATAGACTTATCATTAAGTCATTTAAGATAGAAGTCAATAGAAGAATATTTTTTAAATGTTGAAAGAAAAAACACACTGTCAGCCTAGGATTATAGACACAGTGAAAATCTGTCTACAGTAGAGACAGAGTTTTTCAAACAAATAAAAGCTGAGATGATTTATTACCAGTAGATCAATATTATACAAAAAGTTGAGAGTTCTTCAAGCAGAAGGAAAATGATTCTAGATGAAATTTTAGATTTACAAAAAAAAAAAAAAAGTACAAGGAAAGGTAAATAAGTAGGTAGATATAAAAGACTTTTTCTCATTTTTAATTTATTTGAGACATAATAACTGCTTAATGTAAAAAGTATCAGGGTATTATGGAGTTTTCAACATATGTAGAAGTAACATGCACGACAATAATACAAAGGACAGAAGGGAAATTGAGGTGTACTGTTGTAAAGTCTTACACTATCTGTGAAGTGGTAAAACATTTAAAAGTTTATTATAGTAAGTTAAACATGTATACTGTAAACTTTAGAGCAACTACTAAAAAGAAATAAACATAAAAATACAAACCAATAGTAGAGATAAAATAAAATCATAAAAATATACAATTAATCCAAAAGAAGGCAATTAAGTCAAAGGGGAAAAGGAACAAAGGGGAAAGGGGAACAAAGGAACAAAGAACAGGTGGAACAAACAGCAAGACGGTCGATTTAAACCCAGCCATACTAATAATCACATTAAATGCAAATATTCTAAACACTCCAGTTAAAACGCAGTTCTTAGATTGCTTTAAAAAAACAAGACCTGGCCGGGCTTGGTGGCTCAGCCTGTAATCCCGCACTTTGGGAGGCCAAAGTGAGTGAGTTGCCTGAGCCTGTGGGTTCGAGACCCTCCTGGGCAACTTGGCGAGACCTCATCTCTACAATAAATTAAAAAAAAAAAAAAGACCTAACTATATGCTATTTACAAGAAACCCACTTTATATATAAAGACAAAGACAGAGATGAAAGTAAAAAAGATTAGAAAATTCTGCCATACACACATTAATCAAAAGAAAGCTGGAGTGGCTACATTAATTTCAGGCAAAGATGACTACAGAACAAAGACAAATTATCAAAGATAAGGAAGGAATTTCACAATGCCAAAGGATCCAGTTCATCAACAAACATAACAATCCTAAATGTGGATTCCCTATAATTAGAGCTTTAAAACACATAAAGAAAAAAAACAACAGACCTGAAAAGAGAAGTAGACAAAGCCTTAATTACAGTTGAAGATTTCATCATTCAGTAATTGATAGAGTAGGTCGATAGGAAACCAAAAAAGATATAAAAGATTTGAACACCACTATCAACCAATTTGACTTAATTGCCATTTATTGAACATTCCACCCAATGACAGCAGAATACATATGCTTTCTAAGTTCCCAGGAAACCCCCACCAAGATCAACCATATCATGACCCTAAAATAATACTCAAATATAAAGTGATTAAAATCATACAAAGTGTTCTCTAGTTGTAGTGGAATTAAGCTAGAAATCAGTAAATCCCCAAATATTTTTAAATTAAACAGCATACTTTTAAATAATCCACAGGTCAAAGAAAAAAATCACAAGGGATTTTTTTAAAACAGTTTGAATCAAATGCAAATGAAAAACACAACATATCAAAAAAAATTGGTGGTTAGAGAAAAACCTATACCATTTAATGCTTATTTAGAAGAAGAATTCATATAGCAGAGCAATGAGAGTACTTATAGTTCGACACTCAGAATAATTTTATTTTGGACAAAGTTTCAATGCCACTGGAAGCATGACTTTTCTCCTCACCTTATCTCCCCAAAATAACTCAAGCTCTTTGTAATATGAGCATTTCTAAAACAAGGATGGCCCTGCTGTGTCACCTCTGTGCAGAAGGAAGGTGGTCAAGAAAGATAACTACAGAACAAAGACTGTTATCAAGGATACAGAAGGAATTTCACAAAGCTAAAGGATCCAGTTCATCAAGAGACAACAATTCTAAATTAGGGTTCCCTATTATTAGAGCATTAAAACACATGAAGAAGAAAAAAACCCCAACAGACCTGAAAAGAAGTAGGCAAATCAGCACTTCTCAAACTTTATTTTTTTATGATCCAGAGATCTTTTAATTTTGACACCTATTAAGCCATGAATTCATAGGGAATAGGTTCCAGCAGCTCAGGCTGTTTTCCGTTGGTTCTCACAAAGTGTGCTTCTCTAGGTGGAGCAGGCTGACGCTTCAGCTGAACGCACATGCCTTTCTCCTTGGCTTCCTTCTTTTTCTGGTCGTTTTCCTTCACGCGTTTCAGGAAGCTCTCTCGACTCTTCGAGTGCTGAATATGCTCAATACGCACATGAATTCTCTTGGCAAGAAACTTGCCTTTGACTTGTTTGTTAACAACAATGCCAACAGCATGCTGGGTGACACTGCAGACTCTTCCTGTCTTGCCATGGTAACATTTGTGGGGCCTTCCTTTCTGAGCAGGACCCATGCCCTTGATGTCTACACTATCACCTCTCTTGGAGACTTGCATGTATGTGGCCCAAGGAACAACTGCATACGTTCTGGATGGCCTGGAGAACATGCACCGGGTGCCCCTCCTCTTTCCCTTTGGGTTCGTCATTCTGTTGAATGACTGGAAGATGGCGGTTCCGGCTGAAAGGACTTCTCGCCCTTTAACATGCCTATGGACCACCTGAAAGTCTTGCAAAAATGCTGATTCAAAACCAAAAGGTGTAGGGTGGGGCCTAGGGATGCAGCACTTCTAACACAATCGCTTATGAGACAGCAGCTGCTTGTCCCCAGACTGAATTTTGAGCAGGAACATCTGCTCCCACAAAATTTGATTTTTCACTTCTCCTGTCCTCTCCCCTCTCCAGAAAAAGTGACAAGAAAAGGTCAGTGGGTGACGGAGGGGAAGTCACTCACCACAGAAGAGACAGGACTTACCAGCGACCGTTTTTGATCTATTAAGTAGCAGGTGCTTGACTCAGGTCAGGACTAGCTTTAATAAACATTATCTAAAATGTTCTAAAACCTTTTTATTAATGTCTAAAGTTACTTTGGACTCAGACCAGAATTTTTTTTTTAACATCAGCAGTGCTCTTGCCATCTAGAATGTGAAATTTTAAAAATGAGGCTGGCTAAAAATGAGGCTGGCTCTGTGCTTAATATTACCTGCTCCTGCAGCATGACAGACTGACTCTTGGTTGACCCGATTTCTTGATCCCCTAAGCTAGGGGTAGGTGATGACTATGCCCAGCAGATGATATTCTGGCCCTACAGAAGAGGCTCATCAAAAGAGGAAATGAGAAAGGCCAAGAGGAAAGGGGGAAAAACACACGAGCGATGTTTCACGTAGCTATTCTGTGCACACATCTAAATTATAACCCACAGCTCTGAAAGGACCATTGGATTCAAAACCATAAACATAGTCTGCATCTTGGGGGCAAAGATTTTTGCTCACTTGCATCTTCCTCGTCTCCAAACTGCTAACTCCCAGTAAGAATGCCCAATGATGGAATAACTAAAATCAGTTTTCTGAAGCAATGGATTTCTCACACAAAAAATTATATAGCATTAAAGTGACCTTTTAAAAGACTATATTGAGCTCCATTATAAGACATGCACATTTGGAACAGCAGATAATTCCTGTTACACGTTCATTTCAATTAGGACTTAAAAACTTGTATAAGATTAGTTAGACAGCATTAGACAGACCTTCCTAGTTAATTCATCAGCACGTACAACAGGAGAGTAAGGGCTCCTATGTATTTCAGGGAACCGGAATTAAGAGCTTGAGTAATTTATATTCAGGGCCTAGATTATATAGCTTCAGAATGAGTCAGAAAACTACAGCCCATGAGCCAGCCACTCTATTTTGTAAATAAAGTTTCACTGGAATACAGCCACTCCTATTTATTGAAGTAGTCCTTCTGCACTGCCACAGCAGAGTTGAGCAGCTGCAAAGAAATCAAGACGAAAATACGTATTTACCATCTGGCCCCTTAAGAAAAAGTTTCCAGCCTCTGCTCTAGATGGATGACCAAGAACCCAGAAGTTTTAAGGAGTTAGAAAATCACTGCCACTGGGCAGAGGCCTATCAACTACCACAGTACAAAATTCAAATGAAATGTCTTTGTGAAGTAGTTAGCTTCCTGCAACAGGAAGTGTGTGAGCAGCTCTTACAGCACCACCAGTTTAGAACTGGAGTGAGGGGGATTTATGCACCATTCAAAAGGATGCTTCAGTCACTTCTGAGATTCTGCATCATTTCATGCTATCAATTGCTCGGTGGTCCATTTTGGGCTTCTTGAAAAATTGTCTCTCTTGACTAACAAAGAAAAATATCTCACATTACAACTAAGAAAAGTCCAAAAGAAAATAATCATCTGGAATAGGAGAGCCCTGGGTATCTTCTGATGGCCAGTTCATCTGTAATTGGCCCAGTGAAGTGACTCTGCTGGACAGAAGCCATGTCTAATTCTGTGGTTCTTACAGGTCTTAACATGCTGTGATTGTTCCACAGAGATTTGTAAATATAATTTAATGATGTCTCTGTGTAATCCAGATTGCCAAATCTTTCCACAACCTTACAGAGAATGCAGAGGCAGAAACTATATATAAACCCAATTATATACTTTGAAATACCTGCTGCACTGTTAGCATCTTTTAGAACAACAGTACGTATCATATTCTAGAAATCCAGGTAGGTGGGCTAATGAAAGAATAATTAAGGTTTAAAAAGTTGTCAAAGATTATCATTGCTATTCCTTTCTTAACTAAATAGCTTTTATAATAATATACAGGTTTTTTGTTTTTTTTTTTTTGGAAGTTTCCAATTAAAGCACTTGATGTGTCTACTACATTTTGGTTAGGGAGCCCCATGAGATTGATCTGAGCTCTACTTTGCCAAGGAGCACACTTTGCAACTCTCAGGCCAATTCTTTCTTTGACCAATTTGGCAGAGTGACTGGCTGGGTTTGCAGGTAGTAGAGCGAGCACTCTTGGCAAAACGTTCATTTTTATGGTGTTGGCTTCCAACTACATATCAGCAGGAGGCAATACCACTTGGTCAAGTCTGCCTTCAAGCGACATCAAAAAAGCACAGAGCTTAATGTGGCTGGGAAGTTGAGCAGAGAGTAATCCAACAACATTCGAACCTTTGGGTTGTAGCCAAGGACAAGTAGGTTGAGAATTTTCGCTCTTGCTCCAAGTTAGCATCACTTAAGCAGCATCCTGAGATAGATCCGTACAACATCACAGCTAATCTAGTTCAGGAAAAGAAGCGAGGGTGAGAGAATGTGAGCTCAGACATCTCAGAACTGGGGCAGAAGTAAGGTTGAATGAAGAGGTTATCTGACATTTAATCTCCAAGTAGTTGATGACTATGGAAACCAGACTTTAAAAGAAATAAATAGTAGCCAAGTTATTTAAAATTTTGCCACTTTAAATCTTTCAAATAAAGAATGTTCACTTTGTAAAGAATAGGGAATAGAAAGTCAAAGAGGCTTTTGATTTTTAAAAAATTTCAAGTTCCAGAACCAGCTGGAAAAATCTCAAGATGTACCTAGTCAAGGCCACTATATTTATACAGTTCCTTTAATTAAGCAGCAAAAAGACAAGGAAGACACAAGCAAACCATCAGCTAAAAATAAAAAGCTATCATTATTGCAAAAGTCACTGTGGGAATCTTAAACTAAATTACTGCACTGTACAATTACAGAAACTCAAAAGAACAAAAATATCTGCTCAACCTCAGTTTCAGAACCCCTCTGCTTCCTTCTCCTGTCCTTATCATTTCTAACGGAAATACCCCCAAATAACATTCAATCATAGCACCTGCTATAGTTCAGAAGTTCCATGTATCTACTCATCAGCCTCTCCCTTATGAACAACATGCTCCTAGAAGAATGTGGCCTAAACATTTTAGTATCCCTGGTACCTGGCAAAGCAGCCAGCACAGAGCAGGCACTCGGATATTTAAGGATATACAGTATGTTAAATGTTTGAGCTGAGCATACTCAAATGTTCAATGTTCCAATGTTTATGTAGTTATACAAATGACATTGACAGTGAATAAAAGTGCCCTTAACATACATGGTATACACCCTTAAGTCTCCCTGCGTCACCCACTGTGCCCATTGCCAGACTCTGTGTCTCTGCTTCAGTTCTATCATCTGGAGTGCATAAACCCTGCCTTTTTAAATCCTCCCCACCCTTTAAGGAAGTACTTCTCAAAATGCAGTCTACGAACCACTTGATTAAAAATCATCCAGGATGCTTCTTAAAATGCAGATTCCTTGGTCCCAGATCAGACCTTCTGAATCAAAATCTCTGGGAGTGAAGCTCAGCATGGTGTTTTAGCAAGTCCCTTAATTGATTCTGACCCATTATCCACAAACCACACTTTAAGAAATGTAATGTCAAGTCAAACCTGGTAGTGAGGTCTTCACAATGAATCAACCAGGCGATGTTTCCGTGTCCCATCCACACTCAGAGCTGTGCATGACACAAAACCCATTGGCAAAGGACTCCAGCCCCACACACATGGTAACGTAACACAGGTTCATCCTCAGAGAAGAGTCCCAAAGGTATATCCCTGGAGGTAAGGGTGGGACCTTCCGGCTTCCATGGCAACGGCAATAGCTTCTTTGACTATTAATTATCAATTTTGAGCAGTAATTGGTTTCACCCCTGCCTCACTCTGAAAATGGATTTGAGACAATTTATAGAAATACAATTTTACGGAATAAACATTAAGCTGATGTGGAGATAGGAATGAAAGGGAAACAGGGCAAGAAACCAAACTACAGTTAATATAGGAAAATAAATACCATATGATAAACAGTAGTCATTCTGAGTGACCAGAGAATATGGAAACATGATCATTTATAAAATTCTCAATATTCATAAGATCAAACAAAAGTTGTTGGAAAAAATACTGAATTTCCCTAATACTGGCTATTTGAACTAAGCCAGTATTAGGAAAATTCAGCCATATTCCACAAAGCTCATCAAGAACATGGAATGTCTATCTCCACCCCTGTCCAGTACAGGTGCAGTGGTTCATCACTGGTTGCCTTTTGTAGATGAAACGCTCAACAGACAACGATTGTCTACCAAAAAGTTTTAAGTTCTTGTTTTGAAGGGTACTGGTAGCATCAATGTGAGAAATCAAAATGGTGGTGCTAGAGATCTTTCCTCTTTTACTAAGGCATCTGATTTGTCTAAATGATATAAAGATTTCCAGGTTTTGTTTTGTTTTGTTTTTTGACAGATTCATCCTCTATTGACTTTAGGATTAGGACATCATCATAACACAGCAGCACACTCGCAATCCTAGAGATGAGGGACATCTTGAGATTCAAGAAAATTATAGGACTATAGAAATCATGGGAGTTGGGAATTCCAAAATTACACAACGCTGGAATTGGAATGTTTCTCAGCACATAAAAATTGTTTGACATTGACAATGAATCTTGATCCTTCAGCTTGAGTAAACATAATAATGGAACCATCTCTACATAAGAAGAAGCTGACTATAGGAACTGAGCTTATTCACAAGGCATCTGTGGTCCTCACAACTGGTTTGGCCCCCAAACGTCCTACTTCACTTGACTCCTATGTTGATACAGTGCTTCAACTTTGTAAGTTTCTCTCATAAATATTATCTGCTCAAGTTACAGAGGGTAGATCATATGTAAGTGCTTCCCAGAAGAACTTAAGAATAAGCAGGTACTGCCTGAAGGTTTCCAGTTTTCTTTTCTTTTCTTTTCTTTTTTTTTGAGTCGGGGTCTCACCCTGACACCCAGGCTGCAGTGCAGTGGCTTGATCACAGCTCACCACAGCCTCAAACTTCTGGACTCAAGGGATCCTCCCTTCTCAGCCTCTCAAGTAGCTGGGAGTACAGGTGCATGCCACCACACCCAGCTAATCTTTCATTTTTTGTAAAGATGAGGTACCAACATGTTTCCCAGGCTGGTCTTGAACTCCTGGGCTCAAGTAATCCTCTTGCCCCAGCCTACCAAAGTGCTGGGATTACAGGCATGAGTCACCGTGCCCAGCCCAGTTTTCTTTCTGAGGGTTTCCTACCCTCGACATAAAAATATGATGTATTATATATATGTAAATGACAGATGAGAAATATGAAGATTTTTTAAATGGCCCCTAATTGTGAACAAATCTAATAGCGTATGATTATTGATTACATAAGAAATACCAAGCACTATGCTAGGCTTTGTACATAGCATATCTCAACTAACACTCACAATCACCCTAAGAACTAAATGCAACTATTATTTCCATTTTACAGATGCCAAACTGGAGCACAGAGAGCATTAATCACTCAAAGCCACACAACCTCTACAGGGTGAGCCCATTTTCAAACATAGTCAGTCAGTCTGTCTCCAGCATCTGCAGACTAGATGCCACCATCTCAGATCACTCTGATTTAAAGGGCTCTAAGGTAACAGAGCCCTGTATAAATATCACTGTTTGCTGCCTTTACAAACTTAGAATCTAAAACAATACAAATTTATTCTTTCACTGTCCTATAGGTTAGAAGTCAGACAGGTCTCACCGTGCTGAAATCCAGGTGTTGGATGGCCTACATTCCTTTCTGGATGCTATAGGGGAGGGCCTGTTTCCTTGCCGATTCACATTGTTGACAGGATTCAGTTCCTTGTGGTCCCAGAGCTGGGCTCCCCCTCTTTTTGCTGGCTGTCAGCTCAGGGCTAGTCTCAGCTTCTAAAGGGCACTGCATCCCTCAGCCTGCAACCCCTTCCTTCATCTTTAAAGACTCTCGTGCCTTAAGTCGTTCTTGTCTCTTCTTCCATCAACTCTCTCTGACTCTTCTGCCTTCCTCTTCTGTTTTTAAGGGCCCATGTGATTAATAATCCAGGATAACTCACTGTTTTAAAGTCAGTTGCTTAGCAGCCGTAATTCCCTTTTGCCATTTAAGGTTACATATCCACAGATGTAACACCAGGAGGCAAAGACCATGGGGCCAGAATCCTGCCTACTGCAAACACGAACACTCAATTTGTAAACTTCTCTAAACCATCTCTCATGATTGCCCTTGTTTTTTGTGCACCAAGATAATAAAGTTGTATGAATTGTACTCTGTAAACAAAACTTCCTTCAGAGTCAGTCCTCACATGCTTAATTCAGGAGGTAGAAAGGAACAGAGTGTGTCACCTGTTTGAAATGGCACAGCCCAATCCTCAGTCCGAGGAGATGACACCTATCTTGCATGTTACCTGGGACAGGTGTGGGCTGGCCAATGAAGTGGGTAAAAAATAAAGCTGAATTTCAGTCTGGTCATTTCAGTGGGCTGAGAAAACTGTGAGCAAGACCCAGATCACTGATGGAGTCCCCTCGTCAGCCAATTAGCTTCAAAGATGGGAACGGTCTCCGCATCTTGACCACAGATGATGCTTCTAATTCTAAGCAACCAGTTCACAAATGGATGTTTTTAATCGTAAAGAGAAATAAGGGAAAGAGTTCCAGGAGGACCACGTTAAGTCTATTTAAATGTCTATTTAAAGCATAACCCTTCAGATTTTAGTTACTGGAACTAGCTCTTTTTTTCACAAGTTATAATCTCTTGGGTGCTATTCATGAATTTGTCACCTAATTTCCCCTCCTGATTAAACATTCTAAATTTAATTGCAGGAAAGGAAAAATGCAAATTATTTTAAAATTTCAAAAAGACTCTCAAAAGCTACAAATACAGATGGGAGGGGGTTGCCCACACAATTGCAAAAAATGTCCTAGCTGGACGCCCTACTTCCAGCCTCCTCCACACTGCTGCCAGAAACATCTCCCCAAAGCACACATCAGTCACTCCACAGTCTTACTGAAAAATCATAAATAGTTCCTCACTGCCTACAAAATACAGTCCACACTCCTTACACTGGCTTCAATATCCCTCACCCTCTAGTCCAGGTACCTCAGACCTCTTGCCACTTCCAAAGCAACATGGTCATTGTCCCTGATATGTATTCAGACAGGAATGCCTTCTTCGCCTTCCATATCCATCAGCAAGAATCCACTTTTTTTTCCACACCCAGCCTCAATGCCATGTGCCCCCACAAATCAATCACATCCTCCTTGGTGCTCAGTAACACTCTGTTTTTGCCTCTCTCCCAGACACCCCATACTCTGTTTGGGGTCCATGGCGCTGCCTCCTTCCTGCAAACCAGCAATACAGCTCCGTGCCCTCTGCACCCTCATCTTCCCCGTTCCTGCAGCAGCGAGTTTCCCCTGGTGGCTTGAAAGGGCTTAATAAACACAGAACAACCAAATTAAGTCTGTCTAATACTGAAGACACCTCCTGAGTTAAAAAAAACTCCTTTGTCAGGCCGTATCAACTAGTCCTCAAATTCTATTTGTTTAGAGACACTGTCACTATATCTTCTGGAATGTAACACAGTGCAGCAACAGGACCTATATTTTTTTTTCTTCATAGGCTATTTGAAATATTTTTATAAACAGATCTTTTGGGCATTCCACAAACAAAACTTATTAAAACAAGGAAGAGCATTCCATTTCTAGTAATGGCCAATACAATCCTATTGGATTGACCCTCCCACAGATTAGAAGCACAAATTCTGATAAAAACAATTAAAAAACAACAACAAACACCCAGCTACCTGAAGGCTTTGGAGACTGACCAAAAGCAGACATATTCTAGGTGTTGACTCTTAAAAGTAGAAAACAGCATGGGATGCATTTCCCAATATCATGACTTCTAGCTTACAGGCAAGGCCCAGTCTGCACCATGCCACCCAGCAGAAACGCCAACAGGAAACCCACAGTCTTTCTGCCTGGAAGAACCAGACAAATTTGGGGGAATCTCCAAAGGAAGGGGAAATCAGAAAGGAAAAACACAGAGAGGGGTGGTCCTAAATTTGGAATGACTCCTGAACCATCTATACTCAGGGCAAACAATACGCAGCCTCAGGAAACTTTCTAGTAATGTTCTATGTCTTGACAGCAGTTTGGGTTATACAAGTGTATGCATTCACCAAAACTCAATAATGGTCACACTTAGAAACGTGTGTTTCATTGAGTGAAATTTCACTTTAAAAAAAAAACAAAAAACCTGTACACATTGAACTTTAATGACATACAGGCAAAATTATTTAGAAGGCAGTGTACTAATGTCTGCAACTTTACTTTGGAATGCATCAAAAAAAAAAGATAGATTGATGAACGGGGAAAGGGATGGATAAACGGAAGAGAAAAGTGATAAAGCAGATATAGTAAACTGTTAATCGTAGACTCTAAGTGGAGAGTATACAGATATTTGTTGTAAAATCTTTCCATATTTCTGTATGTTTGAAATTTTTCACAATAAAACACTGGAAAAGGCTAAAAGATGCATCACACCTTGGAATTTGCCTCCTCAAAAAAGGTGTAGAAGTAAATCACAATATTTGCAGGAATCAACATGAAAGAAGCCAAGAATTCATTGTAGAATTGTAAACAAAAAGCACTTAGGTAAGAGTTTGGTACAACGTGTTTGCTGCCCAGTAGGAAAAAGCATGTACTACAGTTGACCTTAGAGAATCATGGAAATAAACTCCTCATCTCAGTGAAATGTTCTGGTGACATATTTTATTTTTGTAGCACTAACAGGGTTATCCCGGTAGTCTCTGTGGTTAGTGATGCTAGGTGGCACCTCAGGAGAAGTTTCGATTCTGAGTTCAGTTTCCTGTGAGCCAGGCCTCAAGCATCAAAGGGCCATGAAAATATAACACTCAATGAGAGAGACAGAGCGCATGCATGCATGAGAATGAGCGAGCATTTAGACTGGCCTGAAAACCAAGTCCTCTAGGTAAACAAGAAATCAAAGAGGCGCCCAGCCCATTTGCTTCAAAAAAGAGCATCTCATGTCATCCAACACTGAGAGGAGAACAGAGGTGCCCTAGTTAGATTGCATCCTTGCAGACACCAGATAAATGATTCTCACAAGAGCCAGCCAAATGGGAAAAGAGGGCACCGGTATTTCAATAGTTAAGACACATTAACCTTGTAAATCCCGACTAACACAACATTATACACTATTTCTTGTTCCTAAATACAACCAAAAAATCCACAAAACAATAAACAACATAGTATAAAGAGAGCATATACTATATAATATACCTATCTTTAGATCCACGTATACTGTAGTAGTATAAAATACAAAGATTATCACTTGATAGGACTCAGCAAATATGTCTGAAATTATTTTCATATTTCCCTTGGTATATCCTCGAAGTTTATCAAACACAATGTGAAAGACATCTGGATTTGCTACTTTTGTGGCCTGTGTCAACTCTACCTCTTCCTCCCTTTTCTCCATCCTAAGGCTACTATATATCCTGGAAATGAAAGTGTTTACGTCTTACATACTCTGGTAGAGAGAATAAAATTTAGGTGGGATAAGAAGGGGGAAAAAAAGTCTGTGTTCCAGGACCTACCTGTCTCATTATACATAATTTAAGTACTGAAGAGTTGTTTCATTTTAAACAGCTTTTATAACAGTCTATAAAAAGAGAAACATCACATCTTGTATGTGCTTACTCTGATTTGACATTTTTTCCAACCTATTTGGACGCATTTGTGCCCACTTAAGCAAGCTCTCTGGATTGGCTGCTCAGAGGCTAATTTTGCCTGATTCCTCTCACCAATAGTCTGGAAACACAGTGAGGCAATAATGCACGTCTGTTTCGGGCAACCAACCAAGGATGGAGACCACCCGCCCCCTAGGTAAAGGTATCTCAACCCTGCCCACGGCTTTGATCTGTTTTCAGTTTTTAAATGCTCCCTGTTGCCTCGTGGGGAACTAAGTGACTTTGCTTCAATAGACATTATGTCACCCCTCAGCCCTTATGTAAACAGAATGTCTAACACCTTCACAACGTATGCCAAGCGAGCAGCCTGAAGTGGAAGCTGACAAGATAAGTATTTTGCATCGGCACCTGCAGGAGGAGTCGTGTCTGCTTGCATGCAAGCTTTTCTGCCTGGCACAAGCAGGAAATTTAAATTTAGACTCAGCGGCACTTCTTTCTGACTCCTATTCATACTTATTAAAGTCATAATGACATCAGATAGAAGGAAAATTTCTTCTTCCTGAGGCTCTTAAAAAAAAAATCTAGAAAGTCACAGAATATAAGCCCTGCAAGAAGAAGGCAACCTCTCTTTTTATAACCACTACAGAATATAGAACTTCATAAGCCTTTCTCATATCTGCACATGGGTGCTTTACAGTTTATAATTCTCTCATTCAAATGTTTGATGCTATTAGTAAGGAAAAGAAAAGAAGGAGATGGCATTCAGTATTCTATTTTAGAGACAATGACATGTATTCATGCAACAGACATGTATGGGGCATTAACTAAGAAAAGGCACCATGCTAGGGACTTGGTGGGCATAGAAAAGTCAAAGATGAATAAAGCATTATTATAAAGTTATTGACTGATAACTTTATATTAATGGAACCTAAGAATCAAAGAAGTTGGTGCTGTAGGTAATCTGCCCAAAGTCACACAGCTGGAGGGTGGCAAAGACACACCACTGGAACTCAAGGCTCCCAATTCCTTTCTCTAAGCCACGTGGAGCTCACCTGCAAACAGGCATCAGAAATTAGAATACTGCTCTGGGGCACTCTGTATTAGGGAAAGTCTCCTGTCACTTGGCCAAGGATGTTCTTCCAAGGAGTCACGGCAGGCGGGCAAAGAAATGTCAGAAAGGCTTCCTTGATGAGATGGCATTTGAGCTGGGGTTTCAAGAATAGATAGAACTGAGGATGCAAAAATGGGCAGTTTCACAACATATGTGGGAAGAAACATGGTGCAGAGTCCACTGACTAGATAATATTGTTCACAAAGATGAGTAGAGAAGAGGAAATTGAACCAGAGTGCAAGTCAGAGGCATGTAGCTTAATTCAGTAGGCCATAAGGAGCCAATGAAGGTGACAGTGGAGGAATAACAGAGCACTTCTTGCACTACAGAAAAACTGAGCTGGGAGGGATGCAGGCAATTGTTATCAGTAGGGGAGACCTGTGCAAAAGCCAAGGTCAAGGATTATAAAGGGAACCCGGTGAGAGATGGATAGAGAGGATGGAAAGATAGAAGTGATGGATGTTAGAAGCAGAAACAATCTGGTAACTGATTGGATGTGGATGTGAGGGAAGAGACTGAAGTTAAACCTGAGTAGCACTGTGGTTCTCAAACCTCAGTTACTACTCTGGTCACCAAGTGACCTTGTTAAAATGCAGATTCCAGCTGGGCTCAGTGGCTCAGCCTGCAATCCCAGCGCTTTGGGAGGCTGAGGTGACTGGATTGCCTGAGCCCACGGGTTCGAGACCCACCTGGGCAACTTGGCGAGACCTCATCTCTACAATAAATTTAAAAAAAATTAGCCAGGTGTGGTAGTGTGCACCTGTAGTTCCAGCTGCTTGGAAGGCTGAGGCGGAAGGATCGCCGGAGCCCAGCAGGTCGAGGCTGCGGTGGCCGGGAGCGACCACTGCACTCCAGTCTGGGTAACAGAGTGAGACTCCAACTCAAAAAATAATAATAATAAAATGCAGATTCCCACACCCACATCCCCTGAGTCAGCAGTGGGGTCCAAGAAGCTGCTTGTTAATAGGTCTGTGCTGACCCACAAACTCTTTGTTACTGACCTGCAGCAGGAAAAGTATAGAAGTGGAGGGTATTTAGACAGTTTGGATAGCAAGTTGACTGATAACCTTATATTAATGGAATCTAATAATTAGAAGTTGAGGCTTGGTTTTGAATGTGTTTTGGTCTTTTTCCATGTCGCTTTCCCAGTAATTCATTTTTAATGACATTTTTTAAAGTATGGGTCTAGCTGGGCACAGTGGCTCATGTCTGTGATCCCAGAACTTTGGGAGGCTGAGGCAGGATGAATGTTTGAGCCCAGGAGTTCACGATTATCCTGGACAACATAGTGAGACTTTGTCTCCACAAAAAAATCGAAAAAAGTCGCCAGGTGTGATAGTGCATACTTGTAGTCCCAGCTATCTCAGCCCAGTGTGCAGGTCTGCTGCCATGTGCCAATCCTTCCACATCTTTTGCTGTATTTCAGAAAACATCCCCAGCAGTCTGACCGGAAAGGAACCAAGAGACAGCAGGCAGTATTATAGAAACTAAGGAGAGAATGTTTTGAAAAACTGTATGGTAAGGAAGAGAAACTGTCAACATGATCAAGGCTTGCAGAGAGGAGAAGGAGGACTCAGAACAGAGTGATTAGTTGCCCTCAATAAAACAATTTCAGCAGAGGGATGGTGACGAAAGTCAGACCTCAAAGGCAGAGGAGACAGTGGGAAGGAAAGAGACACCTCCCGGAACTGTGGGCAGGTGGTGAGTAGTTCAATTAATTTCACAAAACTGTTCTGTGACTGGATGCTATTTGGAACATCTTATTCATGCTACTCTAAATATTTTCTCCAAAAAAACTCAAATTCTCCCCTATCTTACTCTTACTTGCACTTACTGTATATTTGCAACTGTAAGAATCTAAGTGTTTGCCTTGCTGAGATAATAGAATAACAAGTTACATCAGCCATTCTTTAAGGCAAACGGCCACAAAGAAATACAATACTTATGTTTTGTGCAAAAAAAATGCAATTTCTATTTAAATTTACAGAACATTTGAAAAGGATGAGCATGGGGAAAGTCAGGGGTAAACCGAAGTCTACTTTCTTAAAATTCTTGGACTTGTGCCCTACCTAAATTGTCCGAATTTAAAACAGAAACACAGCAATGCATCTTTATGCTGTTTTCCAGCAGATCAAACCTTTTAAACTTGAGTCTTTAGAAACAAATGCCGGCAGAGTCATCAACAACCCCAAACTACCCCCAGACACTTGTTTTCAAAATTAGAAAAGAGGTCTGCCTATTCTTATTATTATTTCTGAAAATCAATGTGGAAACTGAGATACAGGGTAAAGACCAATCACAACTGCCAAAAGCAGGCATAACCCCATGGTGCTCTAATCCAAGAAAACCATTCCCAAACATCTTTAGCAAATTCCACCCTTAAGGCTGTTCAAAGCCTGGAAGAGAAAAGCATGAAGAACCACAGCACCGATGAAAGACAGGACTTTGTGCAGCACTTCCTTTGTGTTAGGATTGATTATTTCATGCCCTAGCATAGGCCATTGTTTAAAAGTGTAGCTCAGCCTACGTTCACTATCTTGCTTGCGATAATGGTTTCAGCGGTGCCTACCTATCAAATCTTATCATGGGTTATCAAATTGTACACTTTAAATAAGCAGTTCCTTGTATGTAAACTGTAATCGATTAAGCTGTTTTACAAAAATAAAAACAAAGAGAGAATCACTCGGAGAAGCACAACAGGGAACTCTAAGAATTGAGTTCTGAGTGTTACCTAGCCTGGGGTTTCTCAACTGTGTTCCAGGGAATTAAGAGGCTGTAGCACTTTATCAAGTTTGTAGGTCTCTTTCCAGCCAGGAAAAAGAACCCCCTGCAAAGTTTTCAACAGAGGGGATTTAATGTAGGGGACTGGTGGCACAGAAAGGGGAGAGCTAAGCAGCCAAGCAGTTCTCAGCAAGGCAACTCAGACTGGCAACTGCAGGGAGGAGAGAAGAGAGCCCAGAGTCACCAGTGGAAGGTGGAAAAAGGCGGCCTGGCCAGAGAGAGCAGGAATCACCGAAGGGCAGCAGCAGCTGGAAATGTAGCCTCCTGGAGTCCCTCCCTGCCCAGGAGAACAGGAGAAGGGTCAGGAGTGGGCATGGGGGCAGAGAGGCCCGGGTCTGACACACGGGGGTTTCAGCAAAAAGGGATTACAGAGCAAAAGTAAGTTCAAACAAAACTCTATTAAACCAAGTTAGCAGGTTGCCTTGTCAGAGTGTTAATATGCTAATAGACTTGTAAGGCACTCAAAGAGAAGAATAGAATATAAATTCTTCCATAATCTTTTCTTGCAGAGTATTTTAGAAATGTTCTAGCCCAATACTCACAGTTTACAGATGAGGAAAGAGATCTACAAACTTGATAAAGTGGCTTAAACAAGATATTACCAAAAAAAGGCAATACTAAGACTAGAGGCTAAATTCAGGCCTCCTGAATCTTAATCAAATATTCTTTCCTCTACTCTGTAATAAATAGGCCATAAGTTCTTTCTGGCACCATCAAAATAACCAGCTACTTAACCATTATAGTGAGCAATGACTCATTTTTGTGGTAGAAAACTACCAGATTCTATGGAAACATGTAATCTGTTCTGCTAGCGCTCCAAAACTATAGGAAACAACATAAATAAAAGAGGAAATAAATACAATGGGGTTACCAAATTTATTAATGGAAAAAAAAGAGATGAAGAAAAAGAAAGCAACAGAGAGGAAATGAGCATCCATTGACGACCACCTTCATCCCTGCAGCCATGTTGGACTACACATCTTACAATGATGATACATATGTGAGTGTGTAACAGCAGTTAAACAACCTCAGTTAAGCAGATGAAATAACCAAGGTGCTAGATTTGTGGAAAGAGTTCCCAAAGCATTAGAGGGCTCTGCCCCAGATAGAGCCCATAAAAATGCAAAGGCCTGCTCCACTGCACTTAGGAGAAATACAATTCTCTGTGTATCTTCAGCTAAAGGCAACTAAGGCCTTCCCACTATTCCCCCTATAAGCCTTAGCCCTGCCCCTTGGTATCATTTCTCTTTTTGCTTGATTAAACTTCTATTCTATCACACAGAGAAGTATCAAACCACAGTACATCCTAAGTCAGAAGTTATGGAACAAAGCTAAATTTCTCAAACCCACTGACAACTGTCATGCCTCCAAGCTCTTCCCTATTTTTAGGAGGTTTTCTCTGTGCAGGTGAGAGTTGGATGGTATATAAGGGGCGGGCAATTGAGCTAGATAGAATTCAGTAAGAAAATACTCCAAGGGTAACTGACATGAAGCTGGATGGGGAGAATTCACAAAGGCATGACCCCATGGTTCTCTGATCCAAGAAAACCATTCCCAAATATCAGTTGTACAATATGTGTAAAGGAATGCTCACAAATTCCCAACACACCTCAAATGAATCGCTCACTATTTGTTCAACAGCACTCTTTAGGGTTACTGTTTCTCATTTCTATTACTGTGTTTTCTTGTTTATTTACCATTAAACTGTGTAGTCATTTTTCATCAAAAATCAGTTCAAAGGCAAGTAAGCCTATTCTATATACCACTTACAAAGACATCTGGCTTTACGGCGTCGCTATTAATTAGTTTTACTCTGATTTTAAAAGTCTCTCCTGAAGAAGTCTTTTAAAGTTCCCTGATCCTGCCTCTAGGGCTAATAAGATATTTTTGTCAGTTTCTCAATTCCAAAGTCACACTAAGTTTTAACATAAGTTTTCAGAAAGGAAGGAAAAATATTTAACCCCTCCCCTAAGAGCCCTCCAAATTTCAATAATTTACAAGCACAGAATTCCTATAATTCTTGTTCATTCTTCAAGCTCCTTTATTTTACTCCCCCAAATCCTGCCGAGCATGGATCAAACAGAGCACAAGCCAGGGAGAAATTTAATCACTCATATCTCTGCCTGAGGGATTGTCTAGGTACTATGGTGACAGACACCTCAGAGAAAGTATGTGGAGGAAAAAAGATTTTTAAACTCTTAGACTAAGAAAAAAGAAAGAAAGATTTCTGATGGATCTGTTGTCAACACATAGAAGCACTATAAAATAAGGCCCACATTGTCATAGATTATCAAAATTACTCCTTTATATACCACTGTGGTAAAACCCCAGAAATAAATATAATTGAACAAAGGTATTTTACTACTCTTTCTCGAAACTCTGTGTATTTTGAATTTTTACATTTTCACTGATTTGTTTTTCCTTGTTATACACATAGCTTCTCCACAGAGGAGTTTAAGGGCAGTGATGCTATAATGGTGGACAATGTCATTACAGATTTGTCCAAACCCACAGAATGTTCAACACCAAGCATGGACCCTAATGTCAACTATAGACTTTAGGTGATAATGATTTGTCAATGTAGGCTCATCAATTGTAACAAACTCTGGTGAGGGGAGCAGTGATAATGGGGTAGTCTGCCCATGTGTGGGGGCAGGGGACATTTGTGAAATCTCTGCAAAATTTTGCTCAATTTTGCTGTGAACTTCAAACTGCTCTAAAGAAAATAAACTCTATTTTTCAAAAATGTACAGTTTCTGTCTTGTGAACTTATTCTGATATGGAAATATGCAGATTAATTCTGGGGAAAAAAAACAAAGTCAAGTGAAAACTCATAGTCCTTAATTTTGTAGTTCACAAAACTCAGTGTTTGGACTATTTAAATGTAATTCACAGATTTAAAGGGAAAAACGGAAAGTAATTGGTCTCAGAGAACAAGTAAGGCCAATTATAAAAAATCTCCTGGCATGATCAGCACATAAAACAGCTCCCACCAATGATTTGGTTTGCTCATGCTCTGCTGAGACACAAATCAGGGTTTTTTTTTTTTCCTGCCCATGTTCATGTACAGGAAACCAACAAGACTGTAAACACAGGAACAACAATCAACAAACGCAGATGTTCTGGACAAGGTGAAAGGGCAAGTGGCAGGAGAGTGATAATAAAAAACATGGCGGATATCAGAGGTCAGTGTGGAGCGCCTGGGCTTTGCCTCCACGGGGCACTCTTTGCTGCCTGCTATGACACCCCTCCACTCTACTCCTCCCTGTCCCCAACTGAGCTGCCCGGTGATGAGAAAACAATCTGAACATAAGACCTGCGCTGTGGAGCAAGGACATTTCAGGCCTAGGACAATCTCAATCTATCTGGCAGGATCAGTAATCAAGGGCGTGTGCCCATGAACCTGAAAGTCAGGAAGGCTCTCCCACTTGGAACCAGAACTTCATTCTGCAAAAATGTTTGAAGGGGAGTCTTCGACCCAGTCATCTGGGACTATGTTTGAGATAACAAGGCCGTGGGGACCCATCAAGGAATTACCTGATGTAATTTAGATATCATCTCTATTACGGACCCAAGCTCTTTAAGAATGAGGATGGGAAGGGCAGGAAGGGAATCAGTGGACATCCGTGGAACAATACGGCTCAGAGCAACGTGGTTTTCAACTCAGTTTCAGGGCAGAAAACAATTCTTTGGGGTCAACAGTCCCTCAGCATACCAAACAAGAAGATATTTATAGATATGCATAGCCATTCCTTTTATAAAAGCAGGAGAAAATGCCATTCGCTAAGAGAAAACCCACAAAATTCCAGATCTGGGTTTCCTTACTTGCTCTTGCCTACTTTTGTGATTTCTCCCTATTCAGGCCTGGCCAGTGGCCTACTGCTCTGATACATCAGGATCTCTTTGTGGTTCTGTGGATTGTCTCTCAGCCTTAAGCGGTAACAGTAGTAAAGAGAAAATGGTGAAGACGTCTAACAAAGCCGGGTGCGGTAGCCTGTAAACCCGGCACTTTGGGAGGCGAGGTGAGAGGACTGTCTGAGCCCAGGTGTTGGAGATCAGCCTGGACAACTTGGTGAGACCTTGTTTCTATAATAAATTTTTTTAAATGGCTGAGTATGGTGGCACGTGCCTATAGTTTCAGCTACTTGGAATGCTGAGGCAGAAGGATTGCTTGAAGCCCTGAAGGTGGAGTCTACCATATCTGTGAACATGCCCCTGCAGTCCAGCCTGGATGATAGAGTAAAACTCTAACTCGAAAAAGAAAAAGAAAAAGAAAAAGTCTAACAAATTCAACTCTAAGCCAGGCTCGGTGGCTCAGCCTATAATCCCGCGCTTTGGGAGGCTGAAGTGAGTGGATTGCCTGAGCCCGCGGGTTTGAGACCCGCCTGGGCAACTTTGCGAGCCCTCATCTCTACAATAAAAAAAAAAAAAAAAATCAGCCGGGCGTGGTAGTGTGTGCCTGTAATTCCAGCTACTCGGAAGGCTGAGGTGGAAAGATCGCCGGAGCCCAGCAGGTCGAGGCTGCAGTGGCCATGAGCGGCCACTGCACTCCAGTCTGGGTGACAAAGTGAGACTCCAACTCAAAAATAAAATAATAATAATAATAATAATTCAACTCTAAACATAGGAGATTAGATGATATCCAGGAGTTTTTCAAGTTCTAAATTCTATGATCCATGAATAGCATACATTTACTAATAATCCCAAACCACGTTAACCAATAAGCTCAAAATGGGTTTTCTGCTGCTAGGCATATGCTTCCCCCAGAAAAACTAGGGATCGTAGCTGTGTTCCCAACCAGGCTCCAGACTCTAACTTTATCCATAGGGTGCTGAAATACTATATATTTACATTGAAAAAGATTGCAGAGGAAAATATCTTCAAAGCACCAGTAACTAAACAAAACATCCAGTAAATTTCAGTACATTGTGCTATTGATTTCTGATGCTTCTGGGAGAAGGTGGGCAGGTGGCACACAGGTTCTGAGAATTTCTGGCACTCTCAAAACTTTAAAGGTTGAGAACTCTGGTTCTTTAGCAACTCTAATTTTTCATTAAAGTGGTGATGGTTTTCATTCTCCTTGGCCCAACCGTCACCGCTTCCATACATTCCAGGTAAGGCTGGAGCCATTTTCTGGCTCACAGGTTTGCAGAGGGCAAGAGATGGAACAGAGATGGGGTTAAGGGTGCTGGAATGGAGGTTAGGGTATGACCAGAGAGAAAATGTGTTTGAATCAAATGAACTCTGACCAGGCGTGGTGGCTCATGCGCATAATCCCAGAACTTTGGGAGGCCAAGGCAAAAGGATTGCTTGAGCCCAGGAGTTCGAGACCAGTCTAGCAAGACCAACATTGCCAGACCTCATCTCTACAAAAAAAACAAAAAATTAGCTGGACATTGTGATGTGCACAGTTAACTGTGTTTTTGCCTAACCCCAAGAGATCAAGGCTACAGTGAGTCGCTATCATGCCACCGTACTCCAGCCTGGGAGACAGGAGACTCTGACTTAATAAATAAACAAATTGAACTCAGTTGTCATGAGGAAAGCAGAAATAAGGACAACAGAATGCCCCAGTTCTTTGTAGGGGAACACAAGAGAAGACACCAGCCATCCCCCATGCCAGCCCCTGGGTGACACCCTGCAGCCTGCTGGTAGGGCTGTATTGTGGCCTTAGAAGGGTGGGACAGGACAGTTCATGTGTAACAGCAAATTACATATATGGAGACTTGATAAACTGCACCTATCTTACAGAGTTTCTGTAGTGAACTATATTCCTTTTACTCAGATACTTAAGGAAACTTCTAGACAAAAACACAGTTAATGGATTAAAATATTGACTACTTTTCTTCCTGCTGCTACAAAAGTCAAAGATGGTGACTTGACTACAATTCAGAAAAGAGGAGGCAGGAAAACAGAATAAAGCTCAAAGTGGAAAAATTAAAACTGAAATGACTTTACACAAAATTCTAAAAAAATAGTTCATTGCAGAGAATGGAGGATTGATTTGTGAAAGAGTTACAGAAAGTCGATTCATTATTCAAGGAATTGTACCCTCTTCATCTTCCTCTTCTAGCTCAGCTTTGTAAACAGACAAGAGTGAGGCAAAGATGACAAAGCTGTTATCTTTTAGAGTTTTCTATACTATACGACCCATGATAGCTGGGATTCATCACCTCACCCCGCACCATGGTCAAGTCAAATATTGATTTGTAAATCCAACACATAAAGTAGTTAAACTCTGAAGACAAAATGAGGCAACATAATTATTAAATGCTGAATAAAGCACCGAACATTGTTTTGCACTTTCATAGATTCCTATATCCCCGGGAAGCCTTCCTCCAAGTTGATCAGATGCAAGCTCTGAAAATAGAGGAACCAACCATGATTCAGCACATTTGAAAAGGATTTATACCCATTCTTAGAAGGACAACCAGAGGAAACACCATCTGAGGTCTAAACAATGATATCTGCTTGCCCTTTGATCTTTAGTTTAAGAACACTTTGTACAACTTTTTTGTTGAAATACCACTGAATTTCACATTTACTCCTGTAATCTCTTTAGGAGAACATCTACTGCTTCTTTGAGTCACACTCTTGCAACCAAATTCTCCAAACTGTTTTGCTGTGAGTAGCTTGCAGGCATGGATTTATTTTCTGCTAACAAAAATCTTCATGAGTACTGGCAGCTTTAATGAAAAATAGTACTACTGATCCTATGTTTATGAGAAAAAGACAGTACAGTGTATCTAGTTACAAATACAAGTAGGGAGTATTCCATTTTTCTTCTAATTTATGTTTCCCAAGAGTAATTTTGTTCAAAAGACTGCCAGTATTTTTAGTACAATAAGTTTCTTGTTACTTGTGCTAATAATATACTGATTCTCTTTTTTTGAGCACAATTTGAGTTTTCTATTTTCATTGACTCCTAGAATCTAAAGATCAACACCTCATTAATTCAAAATAAATAAGTGAAATCTGAAATGCAGATATTTTGGGGGGGATGCAGGGTTCAAGGTCTCACTCTGTCACGCAGGCTGGAGTGCAGTGGCATGATCACGACTCACCACAGTCTCCGTCTCCTGAGCTCAGGTGATCCTTCTGCCTCAGCCTCCTGAGTAGCTCAGATTACAGGCATGCCATCAAATCCGGCTGGTTTTATCTGTTTGTTTTTTGTAGAGACGGAGTCTCGCTATGATGCCCAAACAGGTCTCAAACTTCTGGGCTCAAGCAGTTCTCCCGCCTTAGCTTTCCCAAAGTGCTGTGATTACAGGCATGAGACACCATGCCCGGCTTAAAATGCAGACATTTAAAGAAACATTTTTACTGCTCTCAGATGTAATGCTTACACAAATTAACAGACATATGGGTGACTAATTTAAAAAGAGGTATATTACCAAAGCATCGTGTCGTACATCAAACACCATGAAACTCAACGTCCTAAATGGCTTCACTTCAAATTGTTCACTCAATACAAATCAGGTATACCATTTCTAAACAATGAATTCCTCCATATTAGGGAAACATGGGCTGGGTCTCTATTTTCCTTAATTCAATCTGTCTGCAGTACCTTCCACACACTCAGCATTATGTAAGGCACTTAGGCTGCAGTGGTAAGGTTAGCATGGTTTCCGCCTTGGGAGGCTGACATCCTAGAGGGGATCTAAACAAATGAGTAAGCAAATTTGAAAAGAAGAAAGAAAAACTTCTTGTGATAAGCATAAGGAAGGAAATAAGCAGGGTGCTGCAGTGGTACAGAAGAGGGTGGGGTGGGAGCAGCACTGGTTTATGTGGGGTGGTAGAGAAGCTCTAAGAGAGTAAATTTTTTTTTTTTTAGTTGAGGTCTCACTCTGTCGCCCAGGCTGGAGTACAGTGATACAATCATGGCCCATTGCAGTCTCAACCTTCTGGGCTCAGACAATCCTTCTGCCTCAGCCTCCTGAGTAGTGGGGCTTCAGGTGCATGCCACCACTACTGCCTTATTTCTCAAATTTTTGTAAAGATGAGGTCTCACTATGTTGCCCAGACTGGTCTCAAACTCCGGGGCTCAAGCAATCCTCCCACCTCAGCCTCCCAAAGTACTGGGATTATAGATGTGAGCCATTGCACCCGGCCAGAAGATGAATTTTAAACTAAGACCTGAAGGATATTTCAGGATACTTCTCCAAGGTCACCAAATTGGCAGGCTTGACGACTAGTCTGCCAAGACATTTTTAGCATTAGAAAACAAACAGCAAATGGCATCTGTGGCCCTGATTGAATGCAAGTTCATGAGCTCACCCGGGCACTTTGCACATCAGCAGCCACGGCAGCAGACGGTTAGCATTTAGAAGGTGACACATCCCAGCCTATTCACTCAGCGAGAGTTTAAAACAGTCAATATAAACAACAATGAGCTGGTCGGATGACCAGCACTTGGGCTATGAGAGAGAAATTTATCCTGTTGATTCATACTTCCTGATAGTCCCACTGGCTCACAAGGCTCAGGGTGTTTTAAATGTATTTCATGAGTAAACTATTCCTCCAGTCCTGGGGAAAAACGGATGTTTACAACTATGTAACACTTTCCCTTATACTTCCACTTTATAATTTACTTAACCCAGTAGGTATGAGTTACTTTAAAAAACCACGCTGTCACGTTTATCTTTCTGTAGGTCCTTTAATAGATGAGTCAGGTAATGCAGCAGTTATGGACACCAATTATGAAATCTGTGGAATTCTCCTGATATCCTTATGTACAGAATCCACATTGCTAAGTACTAACTTTCTTCAAATGAACTGTCCTTCCTATATTCAAAGCCATGGTGACCAGATTTCACCACATTCCAGTCTCTCATTGTGAAATCCCCCTTTCCTACTGCTACATGGACTAAGATGAAATGGAACTGCTTGATTGGCAGATGGTATGGCTTATGGTTTGGACTCTACTTACCTGGAAAAGGTCATCTGCTCTAACTACTATGGAGTCTAGAATTGGGCCCACAGTAGCTAAAACCTGTAGTCAGAGAACCCAGTAGTGGGATATGAGATGCTAAGGATAGAGCTCCCTACCTAGAATTCTCTTTCAGTTCTTCGTCAGCCTGTCCTGGGGCCTGGAATGATGCCATGGGGTGAATCTTGGAATCTTTCAGGGAATTTTTTTTCTCTGGATCTTTAAAAACTCTTTATGAAAAATGATAATATTCCTAGGGAGATAAACAATCACCCCAGTAGGATTAGTTGACAACCAGCTTTAAACAGGTGTGACTCAGAAACAATGTGTACCTATAGACCACGAACGGTCAGAGAAGCAAGGAATGGAGAGAATTTGGAGGTCACTACGCATAGCAAATGTCATCCTACTTTACAAACTTGCCTCAAGCCAGTTCTCAAAATTTCAAATACCGTCTAAGGCAGTGGTTCCCAAACACTGGAATTACCTGGTGATCTTTTAAAAATACGGATACAGCCAGCTACTCAGGGGCTGAGGTGGGAGGATCGCTTGAAGCCAGGAGTTTGAGTCCAGCCTGGGCAATATAGTGAGACCTCATATCTATTCAAAATACATACATAGTTATACCTGGCTTCCACTCCTACACATTCTGATTTCATTGATATAGAGTACCACCTGAGCACCTGTTTTGTTTTTAAGTCCCCAGATGATTCTAATGTGCAGTAATGTTTGAAAGTTTTGCTCATAATCTCTTACTAGGAGGATAGATTGACTGATTTCAGAGGTCAGGATCTCCTGTGCCAGTGGTACTTGACCCTAGTAGCACATTAGAAAAACCCAAGACACTTTTTAAAAAAGGCTGAGCCCCACCCTCAAAGAGTCTGATGCAATTGCTCTGGGTCTGGAGAGCATCCCTAGCACCCCAAGTTCTTTAAGTGCCCTGGGGATGCTGCTGGACAGCCAATGCTGAAAACCCCAGGCCAAGCCCAGATATTGTTTTCCCTGAGACTGTAACATGGTTTTCTGTGAAAGAGCCAGGAGCACCAGTCTTCCTCTGCTCTGTCCGAGTTAGGTCTATCCCCAAAAGGCAATAAAACAATTCCCCAAAGCTATCAGGAAACTGGAGTGAAAGGAAAGAGAGACAGAGACAGAGAGAGAGAGACAGAGGCAGAGAGAGACTGACTCCGCAAGAAGTCAGAAGAAGCAGAAAAGTTCGAATATGAAATAGCACTGGTCCTCTGCCACCACCACCCCCCACCACATTTTATTGACTGGCATGAGAATTTCCTTAGAATGCTTCCTGGAGGTGGCTCAACCTTGGATTTGGTTCCAATAAATTGTAAAAATTCTTGTCCAATCAGAACCTCTGGCAGTGCAAGTAGCCAGATTGGCAGGCCCTGAGCCTCTACTCTCTGTGAGATTCTGTTTCATGAATTTCCCAGGAGGATTTCTGCACCACTCGGATGCCAACTGTCCTGCCTCCACACTCTCCCCCTCCCCCACGTTGGCTCTTACTCCCCACGTTCTCTCCCCAAAGCTCAGCGGAGTTGAGAATCATAGATATACCTGTAAAGAAATCACCCAGACATTATATACAGGAATCATTCCAGGAAATAATGCCTTTAAGTGACAAGCATCTTTGACGTGGCTGGGAGATCTGTGGTTACTGTGGCAAGTGTGTGCTAACCCGCTCTGGGGCCTGGGCACAGCGTCTGGAACAAGAAAGGAAGCCCGCGGAGACCCACCCCACAGCGCGGCTGCGCCCATGGCGCGCGTAGCTACTTCCAGCGACAGCGCGCCCCCTGTATCCCTCCATGCTAAACCGAGTCAGCTCATGAATGAGGAAAAAGCAGAACAGACAGATGAGAAAACTTGTGGGGGAAAGGCGATGGGACTCCGTCGGGGTTTGCCACAGAACATCTGTGGCGAAGCCCGATTTAGCCGCCCTTGAATTGCCATCCTGTTGCCTGGCAACCGGTTCAGAGGCGCTCAGCGCCCAGCCCCGGCCCCGCACCCTTTCTCTGCCCGTGAAGCTCCGGGAGCATCCATCAAAGGCTCAGCCTTTTGGGACAATGACCAAGGACATGTGAGCGAGGGCATTGGACGGATCCGGCCCCAAACTGGAACGAGCTCCGCCTGGCCGCGAACGGCGAGCCTTCGCGGTGCTTTCGGGACTTTCCTCTGCAACCAAAGCCCTCCGCCCCCCAAACCGTGGATACCTCTTTCCACATCCATTATAAGTTTCCAAAGTTCTCAAGTGCCGTCGGATGCCTTAAAATCGCGGCGGGAAAACTGGCACTCCGAGTTAAGGGGGCCAATGGAGACCGTTCGCGGGGAAAGGGGCACTGCCCAGCCCTTTCCCAGAACGGCCAAACTCAGGCCGGACTTTTCTGCTGTAGTTAAGAGGACCCGAGCTGGGCAGAAGTGAAAAAGGCACGGAACGTGCTCCGGGCTCCCGCAGAGACACGCCCGCCTGGGACAGCACTCCCAGGGCCCCGCGCCCCCACCGGGTCGCCGCCCCCAGTGGCCTCAGCCGGCAGCCCGCCGGCGGCGCGGGGGAACGCACAGGCCGCCCACCACGCGCAGGTGGCGGGAGCGCAGCCTGCCTGACCCCGCACCCCGGCGCGCCAGGCTGGACCTGCGCGCCGGGAGCTCCTCCACCTCCTCGTGCCACCCCCAGCCCGGGCCGGGAAACTGAGAAGGGGAGACTGTCCTCGTCGCTACGTTTCCCCCATCCTTACCCAGGTTCACAAAGCTCATGACCATGTCGGCGTCGTTGAGGAAGGCGCTGTCCTGCGCGCTGGTCAGTGGGGACGCGGCGCCGCCGCCGCCAGGTCCGGAGGCCAGGAGGCTCTTGCGGTGGAGGGCGTGCGCGGCGCCGGGAGGTGGCTGCCGCGGCTGGGACGAGCTGGCCCCTCCGTGGGGCCAGGGCTGCCGCATCTCCCCCTGCGACGCCCCATCCTCTTCGTCGTCGGCAGACAGGGCGTTGTACAGATCCAGCATGAAGAGGGGCGCAGACTTCAGTCGCCCGGGAAGGGGGTCCCCGCGAGGCCGCTGCTGCTGCGGGAGCGCGGGCGGCTGCGGCTGCTGAAGGCCGTGCAGGGGCCGCGGCCGGTGCGGGAGCCCCAGCACCGAGAGGATCTCCTTCTGCATCTCCCGCTTCTCGTGTGTCTTGAGCCGCCGGTAGAGGAAGCCCGAGGAGGAGGGCGGCGGCGGCGGCTCTGCGCGGCCGGGGCTCCCGCCGTCCCCCAGCAGCTGCCCCGCGGCGGCGGCGGCGGCGGCAGGAAGGGGCGGCCGCAGCGGCGGGGGCCCGCAGCAGCTGCACAGCAGCCCCCACCACCAACACAGCCACTGCGCCCTCCGCCCCAGCCCCGGCATCCCCGCCCGGCCCGGCTGCCCTCGCGCGCCCCGCGAGGCGTGGAGCGGCGGAGCGAGGCCGGAGCGCGGCCGCTGTGGCCCTTGGCGTGAGCAGCCCCCGCCACCTCTCGGCGGGCTCGCGTCCCCTTCCTGGCCCTCAGTCCTTCTCTCTCATGGTCGTCGGGGGCGCCCCCAGGTGCCCAGGCTGGCGGGGTGGCGACGGGGCGATCACCGGGACAGCCACTCGGAGGGATGGGAGGGCAGCCCCACAACCTCGCGCAGGTCTCTAGAAGCCCACGGTCCGGGCCAGGTGCGTCCGAATCTGGGCTGCGCCGCCGCCGGCGCCCTCGCCCCCGGGCGGGTCACGACGCGGTCACCCCCGGGCCTCGCTGCCCGTGCACGTGCGCTGCCCCGCGCCCTGGCGGGCGGCCGAGGGCGACCTGGGGCGGCGGGGAGCGGGGCTGCTCACGAGCGGCGGGGGATGCCCGGCATCATCGCCGCGCACGCCCCTCCCCGGCTCGCAGGGCCACCGCGAAGTTTACCCCGGCGCAGGGCCCAGGCTGGGGAGACGAGACGTTCCGAAATGCCAGTCTTCTCCGCGAGGCTCAACTTCCTTCCCGCTCACAAACGCCGCGCCCCTCCGCCCTCGGGCACTGTTGCTGCCCCGCAAAATCTCCGCGCGCCGCTCGCCTCCTCCAGCAGAGGTGGCGGGGATCTCGCCTTCCGTTCAGGGCTCACCCGGCTGCCCCGCAAACCCAGCTCGCGGAGGGGACGGGAGGGAAGGGGACCGGGGCACCGAGCAGGGGCCGCGGCGTCGGCGCCGGAATTCGCAGCCTCCAGCCTCTCCGCACGGCGCTCCCCGCAGCGGCCAACGTGGGCTTTCTGCTGCGCGCCCCACTCAGGTACCGCACTCCAGCCTCCGGGACGCGCCGCCCTCCCGGGTGACCGACAGGCGGGCAGCCAATGGAGCGGCGAATCTCGCGGGCTATTTGAATGGGCCCGCCCCCTTCTTTCACCCTCCCTCTCCCGAGAGGCGCCGGCTCCACAGCGCGTAGGTTTCAAGTGCCGGGAATTCTTGGAGGCACCCGAGGAGCCGCGAGGCACCAAAGGCAAAGAGGTCATCGCTAGTAAGGGTGATCCGATCGATACTCTAGTCTGCACCTTCCTCTTTTGCCATCACTTAAAAAGCCTAAGTTGATGCCTTGGCTAAAGAAAAGTAAAAGCAGCTATCGCATCAATACTGCTAGAATTCGTTGAAGAGGGAAAGCACAATGATAGTTTTCCTATTCCTATTCCTTGATGGAACGCAGGCGTTTCGCGGACACGTGGCTTTACACAGCAGATGCTGGAAGTTGGGACACACCCTCGGAGGAAGCTGCTCCCTCACTGGCCACAGAGAGGCCCGAATGGAAGCCAGACCGGCATCCTGGGGGTTTGCGGTTGAATTTTGACGTATGTCTTCATTGAGGCTTTGGTTTGGCTTCTTCAGCTAGCACCCACAAGAAAGAGAGTGTAATCAGGTAAAATAAGGAAAAGCCACCCCTCCATCTTCTTGGAAATGTCTCAGTGCTTCCTCAGTTTATCTGTGAATGTTGCTTTTAATGTATGGAAATACAATGTAGTTCACATGGCGCAAGATAAAACTTGAGGAGAGGTGGT
Source organism: Tarsius wallacei (assembly GCA_963574415.1). Lineage (NCBI taxonomy): Eukaryota > Metazoa > Chordata > Mammalia > Primates > Tarsiidae > Tarsius > Tarsius wallacei. Next base: position 61,865 of record CAUYQG010149139.1, read on the forward strand.
AAAGATCATTCCAGAAAGGGCAGGGGCTTGGGTGTATCCTGACTGACTTGGACAATAGACAAGGCCCTGAAACACAAGTTGAACCTTGAACAAGATACCACCAACAGCAAAACCATTTGCCAATGAGGTTGCAAATTAATTTGCCTCTACCCTACGCAAGAATGCTGTCCTCGGTGGATCCTGAAAGCAAGTTCACTTAAAACATTAGGTTATTTTACCTGTGAAAAGCGTGTGGATTAGAAAATAAAACTTGTAATTGGCTGACTTGGCTGTCCTAGTTCGCATGATTTGAGGCACTTGGGAGTGAAACCAGATAAAATATAGGCTGTGGGATTCATGAATTTATGAGATCATGGACTTTCTGTTGGTTCAAATCTTATAAGCATTCCTGTCTTATTTCAGAAAATCTGTTTCATGTGGGTGAGTGTCTTTACCTCCACTCATCCACCAGATCCTTCTTTCTAGTTCTGTCTTGGTCGTTCAGGACAGTGTTTATTTCTATGAATGTCCAATCGCCATTAATATCAGGCCACATGACTTCGGCAACACTGAAGGCCATTCTTTAACCATCTACAGGGATTCCTTGTATCTAAAATGATAATACATCACTACTTGGTCTGTGGTGCCAGGACCCTTAGAATTCAAGAGCCCCGTCACTTCTTTTCTCTGTACAGAACATTTTAGGAACATAAACTCATTGCCCCTACAGCAGCCAAGAGCTCTGCTCAGAAGATCTGAAAATCCCAGCAAGTATATGTAGGCTTCCTGCCAAGGGCCCCCTCCTCTTTCAAACCTAGTCATACCTTCTTTGTAGGAACACCAGTGAGACACAAGCAGAGTAAAAGAAGTTCCAACCTATGAGGGCAGAGGGAAGACACTAGGAAACCATAAAACCTTTGAGTATCGATGAGGGCATCTTGGTTGAGCTATGCCATCAAAAACACAAAATTAGGTTGTGACCCACCTATTGTACACATTGAGCATCCTTAATCCAAAAATCCCAAATCTGAAAATTTCTAAGCATCAACTTTACACCACAAGTGGAAAATTCCACGCCTAGTCTCACAGGGCAGGTTGCAGTGAAAGAATAGTCAAAACTTTGTTTCATGAACAAAATTATTTAAAATACTGGGTACAATGACCTTCAGGATATGTGTATAAGATGGATATAAAACACCAGTGAATTTCGTATTTAGATTTGGATCCCATCCCTAGGGTATCTCATTATGTATGTGCAAACACTCCAAAATCCCCCAAAATCTGAAATCCAAAACACTTCAGGTCCCAAGCATTGTGGATAAGGGATACTCAATCTGCATGTGCATGTTTAGGGGTGGATCTGGTAGAGAACATGTTCACACACAGAGGCCATCTCCCTCTTTCCTTAGACACTTGGTCAGAGGTAGATGGGCTCACGTGTCACAGGTCTTAAAGGGCACTTAGTGATTTGTTATCAGTTAAACATCTGAGCAGTAACCCTGATTCAGGTCTGTCATAGGCTCCCCACTCCACCAGGATGAACTCTCAGTTTCTGTTGAGTGGTTCTAGAATAAGGGGATGCTGGAGGTGAACCTCATGATGAACCTGAGAGTACACGTCTCCATTAAGAGCCAGGTGTAGCATGAACAAAGATGTGAAGTAACATAGTACAGTGATCAGAAGGACCGTGACATTCAACTGAGGAGCACAAAAGGGGACATGCTCTTCTTACATTCCTGCCGCTCCTAATGTGTGCCCGTCTTTCTGCGGTGAAACATGCAGGCAAACGCTTGCATCCACTGGGACAAAGGGTCAGATAAAGAGGTGCAGTTCCAAGATTGTAATAGCCTCGGAATTGGGACCACTGCTTCTCCAAGCTACTGGGATCTCTAGGTGGATAAGAAACCCCTAACCACCACCTCTTCACTGCCCACTTCTCTGCCCTCTCCCCACCAGACACCCCAGTGCTCCCCCAGAAACCTCAGGACAGGGAGCCAAAGTCCACATGGAGTTCAAGACAAAAAGGCATGGGGTGGGATGGCGTTGAAGGGAGAGGAGCAGCTGGCTTTGGGGTCTGCTGGAATGTAGGAACCGACTTGAGAAAAGTGAGAAGTAACTTCGCCCCCTGCAGGACACCAAAATATTGCCGCCCCCTTCCTCTGAGTGTCCTGGACAAGCTTCATGAAATTCCCTGTGTGTCTCTAAAACATCTGGGTGGAAAGAGGAGGAATTCGATCGAGAAGCCGGATATGGGAGGCAATCCATGTCAAACATCTGGTTGCTTGGCTGACATTTCATGCAGATGGCTTTCAGTTTTCTGGAAACAGGTTGCCTGTCCCTTTCCTGCCCCACTTAATGAAGAAGTGAGGACCCCGCACCACAAAGCAACAGGTTTATCCCATGCCTTCAGTGATACCAGGAATAGGATGGGAATTCCGGAACCCACATGTTTATTGAGGCACACAACGAATCCTTTCAGCCTGCAGTTGTCCTTGTTCCTTACATACCATCAGTTTCTGTTATTTATTTGTAACACACTTGACCAAATAATTTCTATTTTGAAAAAATGCTGTTTACTAATTTATGTTAAATATTCTATACATTATACTTTCCTGTGAATTATATTATTTGCAATAAACTGCAACTTCAGTACTCAATTTCACATTAAATCATACCTTGGCCCTTTCAACTGCCTTTCCTGAAGATGTAAGTGGCTACTTTTATAACAAATCTAGTATAAAAATCTTATAAACTATGTGACTGCTGTGTACAAAGGCTTGAGGTCTGGCTTTCTTGAATCCTTGGGAAGCTCCACTCAAAATACTAACTTTTTATCTTTAATAAGGATTGGAGTATTTCTTAATATTAGTTTCAAAATATAATGATTTGCCCAAATTTTTAAAATACCATCAGTTTGGAGTTGAGCAAAAAGGAAATATGTTAGGTAAATGTTTGCAGAGTACAAGAAATAAAAACTTGAGAGTGAAATAAATATTGCTTCTGAAACATACACCTGTAAGGCAACCTTCAAAATCCATGTCTCATCCAAAAGTCTGTGGTAACATTTGCATTCACTCACACTCTCCTTTCACTGTCTATTCAAAAACGCAGGGCATTCACACTTCAAAATATCATTCAAGTCATCATATTTTCCTACTCATGAAGGACATCTGGTGGCAAAGTGAAAAACTAATACATAAATCTGTTTCCAGAGATTTTTTTTTCCACACTCTAACCCAAATAGCAAATCTGTTACTTGTCCATGTTTCAAACTTTTCACACAAGCCCAAATCTTTATGATCCTAGGATTTAGGCTGTCTACATAATGTTAAGCAACAAAAAATTTCAAGACATCCAGATGATTACATTGTTTTTGAAATTTTCATTAATTAACACATGCAGACTAAATCTTTAATTTTTTTTCACTGAGAAAAACAATGCTGAACACATTTCCATGACTAGTGTTACTGTCCCTGAAGAGTTCTGTTCCAAGAAATCATTGAACACTTAGCTTGGCTGGGTTGTACATGGGGCTCCCTGGTCTGTGCTGGCCTCTGAGCTTCATTCTATTCTACAACCCCACTCTGTGTCCCATGTTCTGGATGTGTCTCTTGTCCCCGAGGAGTTATATGAAAATATGACATTAATGTGCTACCCATCTCCTTGACTAGCAGAACCATAACCAGTAGCATTTGAGGCCAGTGAAAACCACACTGACAGTAAAATCCTATTAAAATGAAAGTCACAGACAGTTTTTAAAAAGAAAAAGAAAGACTAGTTACCCCATCCGTATTCACTCATTTATTTGGCAAATATTTGAAGACCTACTGTGTGCTAGGTAGTGTTCTAAATTTTGGGATGCCAAATGGTCAGAGAGCTCTGCCGGCATAGATTCTAGATGTGGGAGATAATAAACAAAATAACTATGAAAATAGGCTGTGGTAGGCAAGATGCTGATCGCCAGGATTTTTGCCCCTGGTGTTACACCTTCTAATATCTTACCTTACTTTGCGACTTTGCAGATGGAATTAAAGTTGCTAAAGAGGTGACCTTAAAATAGGAAGATTATCCTGAATTATCTGAGTGGGACCAATATAATTGCAAGGGACCGCAAAAGCAGAAGAGGAAGGCAGAAGAAATTTGGCAGCCTGAGAAGGACTTGACCATCTTGCTGGCTTTAAAGGAAAAGAAACCACAAGGCACCTAACCCCAGTAAGAATGGCCATCATTAATAAAACAAACAACAACAGATGCTGGTGAGGATGTAGAGAAAAAGGAACGCTTCTACACTGCTGGTGGGAATGCAAACTAGTGTATAACCTCTTTGGAAGACAGTGTGGTGATTTCTGAAAGAACTAGAAATTGACCTTCCATATGACTCAGTAATGCCCCTATTGGGAATATACCCGGAGGAACTTGAGTCATTCTACCAAAAAGATACCTGCATACACATGTTTGTTGCAGCCATATTCACAATGGCAAAAACATGGAACCAACCGTGCTGCCCATCGAAGTTGGACTGGATTAAAAAAATGTGGTACATATACACAATGAAATATTATGCAGTCATAAAGAAGGACAAACATACGTACTTTGCAGCAACTTGGATGGATTTAGAGTCTATCATACTTGGTGATCTATCACAGAAACAAAGAACAGAGTACCATATGTCCTCACTCATAAGCAGACCTTAAACAATTATCACAATACTATAAAAAAGGGATTGGCAGTAGTGGGAAACTGCCGGGGGGGAGTGGGGGATGCTGGGATTGGCAGTTGTGGGAAACTGCCAGGGGAGGAAGGAGCACAGCTCATGAACAAGGCTACCTGCATAATGGACATTTGTATACCTAACCCTGAATTGTGCCCCACATCTTTAAAATAAGGGGAAAAAAAGCATAGTGAGAAAATATGAACAACTTTAAAAAAAAAAGAAAGAGATCACAAGGCAGGGAATGAAGGCAGCCTTCAGAAGCTCAGAACAAAACCCAGGCAGCTGCCGGCAAGAAAACAACCACTCCACTTAATTCCGAATTCTGTCAACAACCTGAACAAGTACAGAAGCAGATTCTCACTCGAGCATCCAGATAAGGGCCCAGGGTAAGTGACACCTGATTTCAGCCTGGTAGAACCCAGAGCAAAGAAAAGAGGCAAGGCTACCAGACTTCCAGTCTACAGAACAGTGAGATGATACATTTGGGTTGTTTTAAACCTCTATATTTGTCGTATTTTGTTTTGGCAACAACAGGAAACAATATATGAGAAGGGACCCAAAAAACAGAATTTATTTCTAAATGTTTAAATTTTAGTCACCTCCATGTTTAAATTTTAGTCACCTCCAAAGTATTCTTTGATGCAATGCACCTATCAAGATGCTTTTTTCACATCTCAAAACAGTTTTTGAACTAATGAATGTTGATGCTGTTTGGTGCTTCTGCCATTTTTTGTTTTGCCTCTTTCACTGCAGCAAAATGTTTCCCTTTGAGGACTTCTTTCATCTGGGGACACCAAAAAAATCACTCAGAATGAGATCAGTTGAATAGGAAGGGTAAGGCTCAGGGGTCATGCCATTTTAGTCAAAAGCTGCTGAACACTCAGCGTGATGTAGGGAGATACACTCATAAATCACCCATCAAGAAATGGACAAATATGTTGGAAAAATCTCCAAGAAAAATTCAGCTGGGTGGAGTGACTCATGCCTATAATCCCAGCACTTTGGGAGGCGGAGGCGAGAGGATTGCCTGAACCCAGGGGTTCAAGACCAGCCCGGGCAATTTGGCAAGACCTCATCTCTCTACAATAAATCAAAAATTTAGCCAGGCATGGTGATGCATGCCTGTAGTTCCAGCTACTTGGAAGGCTGAGGCAGATAGATCACCTGAGCCCAGCAGGTCGAGGCTAGGTTGCAGTGGCCGTGAGCATGCCACTGCACTCCAGCCTGGGCGACAGTGAGATTCCTACTCAAAAAAAAAAACCACAAAATTAACTGAAGCCAAACACAGGCTCTCACAAAAATGCTTGCTGATACACTGATGCCAATGAGTTCCTAGAACATTTACTTAGCAGGGAAGCCTGTACCACAAGGGGCCTGCCCTCCAAAAAATAATTCTGGGTTTTGTTTTTTGGTTTTTTTTTTGGTTTTTTTTTTTTGGTCTCCCTTGTATACTACATATATGTGTAATACATACTATGGAGAAAATTCAAACAGAGCAGGGGGACAGAGGAGTGTGTGGATGGTCAGGAAAAAAAGACTTCATGAAGGAGGGTGTGCTTGAGTAAGGACCTGATAGAGTAAATGGAACCAGCCATGAGGATATCTGGGGAAAGTACTCCCCAGGCACTGGAAACAGTATGTGCAAAAACCCTGTGACAGGGACACGCTGAGTGAGTTAGAGAAGGAGCCAGAAGGCCAATGACACCAGAACAGAGGACATGAGAAGGAATAACAATAGAAAGTTATATCAGAAAGCCAAAGAGGGTAGAAATTGGCACCAAGCTTTTTAAAGCTAAAATCTTAATTCAGCTTCTAAAGGGCATGAGATAGCACAACACAGAAATATCTCACAACATAATATTGAAGAAATGAAGCCTGACAAGAAAAAACACATACTGTAATTTTATTTATATAAAATTCAAAAACAGTCTTCATTAATCTGGAAGTCATTAGCGGCTCCCTTTGGAGAAAAGAGTAGAAATAGTGATGAATAAAATCAAGTGGAGGTTTCCCAAGGGCTGGTCTATTTCCTTACCTGGGTGGTGGTTACACAGGTGTGGTCCATTTTAAGAATTAAGTGAGAGGTACACAAACAAACTGTGCACTTTTCTGTATGTGTGGTATTGTAATAAAAACTCTCATTTAAAAGGGGAAATAGAGGAACAACAACAAACAAATATGAGATGAGAGGATCATCAGATGGTTTTAAGCAGAGGAGCAACGCGAGCCGATTTCAATTTTAACGGAATCTCTCAGGCCACTGAGAGAACAGACAATCGAGTTGCAGAAGTAGGGAGACCAGTCAGGAAACTACTGTGAATGCTCAGGTGGGAGATGATGATGGCTCACAGGGAACCTCAGATGAAAACAGCAGAGGAGAAGGAAAGCAGTTGGATTCTGGACACATTCTGAAAGCAGATCCCAGTGCTAAGAGGATGTGCTAAGTGCATGTAAAAACCAAGCCATGTGAACATCTCCCTCTAGATAGAGCCAGCACAGCATGGTTTCCCCCATTGCACAAGGCCTGGGGTGGCGGTCCGAATTTGCCATAACTGAGTGTTCATGTCCTAATGACTGTGGGTTAATATGCTGACTATGCCCACAAGCAGCCTGAGGGGCTCTCTCCAACCCGTGGACTCCGTCAGCACCCATACTACAAAAGTCACTTAAAATAGTCATTTAGAGAGCTTGCTAGACAAGACCAGCTTCAGGAGAAGTCCCCTAATAGCCTTCCAACATGATTCCCTATGTAATAACTCCATAGCTCCATCCCTGAATATAAAATCTCCAAGGAAGTTTGGCCATTAAGCATTTACTTTACAAGGACTCCTATAAATGTGGTATCTTGGTTGGGATATTGAAGCAAAAATAAAGACATTTTTAAAAAGCTAATGGAATTCAAATAAAATATGGAAATTTTGTTAATAATGTGTTAATATTGGCTCACTACTTGTGACAAATATACCATAGTAATGTAAAAGGTGAAAGATTTATACAATCTGAAGAGAAACCAGAGTATATAATAATGTTACATTATAATAATAGGAGACACTGGGTGTGAGATTACAAGAACTCTCTGTACGGTCTTTGAAATTTTTCTGTAAATGTAAAATTATGTTAAAATAAAGCATTTATCTAAAAAATATAAAAAACATAATTTTGGGCTGGGCATGGTGGCTCACACCTGTAATCCTGCACTTTGGGAGGCTGAGGCAGGAAGATCATTTAATCCCAGGAATTTAAGACCAGCCTTGTCTCTAAAAAAATTTAAAAGATTAACCAGAAGTGGTGGCACATGCATATAGTCCCAGCTACTCGAGAAACTGAGGCAGAAGATTACCTAAGCCCAGGAGTTTGAGGCTGTGGTGAGTCATGATCATGCCACTACACTTCAGCCTGGATAACAGACATTCTGACTCAAACAACAACTATAGATAGATAGATAGATAGATAGATAGATAGATAGATAGATAGATAGATAGATAGATAGATAGATTTAATGAAAAATGTAAACATTAAAGCCCAGTTACCCTAAGCTGTAGAAAGTAATATGTGTCTTTATTCAAATTAGAGTAGTAATGACAAAATTGTGTCACTAAGTTTTCATTCAGTTTTTCATTTACTAATCTATATGAAATTATTTATTATTAATCCAAAGCCAACCATCTTCATTCTGCCTCCCAATTTACCATTCCTTACACATTATCTCATGCCACTTAATGTTGAGTTTTTCTTTTCGTTTTTGTTGTCTTAAGTCAGAGTCTCACTCTGTTGCTCCAACTGGAATGCAGTGGTACAATCAAGGCTTAATGCAGCCTCAATTTCCTGGGCTTAAGCAATTCTCCTGCCTTAGCCTCTCAAGTAACTGGGACTATAGGCACGTGCCACCACATCCATTTTTTGTTTGTTTGTTTGTTTGTTTGTTTGTAGAGGTGGTCTCACTATGTTGTCCAAGCTGTCTTGAATTCCTGGGCTCAAGCAACTCTCCCGCCTCAGCCTTCCAAAGTGCTAGGATTATAAGCATGAGCCACCATGGCATGCTGAATTTTTCTATAAATCACCTTTAACTCTAAATTAGGGATTACTTAGAAATGTTAAGTTTTGTGTCAATTTTTCTTGGCTTCCTGTGGGTTACCTGACCATTTTTTTAGGATTCTATCATGATTGATTGATTTACAGCATTTCTGAGTTATCTTTCTCAATAGTCTCCAGAGTGGCTGCTCTGGTTCCTAAGCTATACGTATGTGACTCATTACAGTTTAACATGTATTAACATGTTTCCATCTCAAGTAAGATTCCTTTACTTTCCTAAATTTAGATTTCATTATCTCATTGTCTTAGCTATAAGATAGCATTATATGTTTTGCTTCAATCATCAGATATTATTTCTAAAACTCATGAGGAAAAAAATAGTCTATTTTATGTATCAATATTTCTGCTCTTTTTATTATTTCTTCTACCTTTCAGATGCTTCAAGATTCTTTCTTTTCTCATGCCCTTCCTGTTTGAAGAACTTCAGACATTCTTTAAAGGTAGGTCTGTTAGCAACAATTTTTTTTAGTTTTCCTTCTTTTCTGAGAATTCCTTTATTTCTTCTTCATCCTAAAGACTAGTTTCACTGGATATAAAATTTGTGGTTGACAGTGTCTTTCTTTCTGCATTTTAAAAATGTGCCACTTCCTTCTGGCCTCCATGGTTTCAGGTAAGAAATCTGCCATCACTCAAATTGTTTATTCCCTGTAATTAAGTGTTGTTCCTCCCTGGCTGCTTTCAAACCTTCTTTGTTTTTACTTTTCAGAAGCTTAATAATGATGTGTCTTCACATAGATTTATTTGAGTTTATTTTGCTTAGGATTTACTCAATTTTCTGAATATGTTGGTGTGTGGCCTTCAAAAAATGTGATAAGTTTGTAGTCATCAATTTTTCAAATACTTTTATTCTGACTCTCTTGCTCCTCCCTTATGAGCCTCTGACAATAAAATGCCTCATCTTTTGTCATTATTCCACAGGTCCCTGAAGTACTGTTGATTTCTCCCTGAGTCTGTTTTATCTTTATTTTAAGAGTGTATAAATTCTACTAAAGTTCATTGACTCTATCCTGTTTCATCTCCACTCTACTATTGAGCCTATTCATAAAGTTGGGTTTTTTAAATTTCTGTAAATGTCTTTTTTCAATTCTATATTTCCATTTGGTTTCTTTCATATAACTTGTTTCTTTGCTTAGCTATTTTTTCACTTTTTCATTTGTTTCCAGAGAATTTGTACTTGAATGTGGAAGCGTTTTTATGACAGTTGCTTTAAAATGCTTGATGATTTGAATAATGTGGAATAATTTCCACATCTGATTGATCTCAGTGTTGGTGGTGTCAATTGATTGCCTTTTTAAAAACTTTTTTTTTAGTGCATTTAGGTTTACAGCAAAATTGAGACAAAGGTACAGAGGTTTCACATATACCCCCTGTTTTCCCACATACTTACCCTCTTCCATTGTCAACATCCTGCACCAGAATGATACATTTATTACAATTGCTGAACCTACATTGACAGATCATTATCACACAAAGTCTGTAGTTTACAATAGAATTCACTCTTGGTGTTGGACATTCTGTGGGTTCGGACAAATGTATAGTGACATATATTCACCATTAAGTGACATACAGGGTAGTTTCACTGCCCTAAAAAAAATTCTCTGTGTTCTGCCTATTCATCTCTCCCTCCCCACAAATCCCTGGCAACAACTTATCTTTTATTGTTTTCATAGTTTTACCTTTTCTAGAATGTCATATAGTTGGAATAATGGTATTTTTAGATTGCCCTCTTTCAGATAGTAATATGCATTTAAGTCTCCTCCATGTCTTTTCATGGCTTGATAGCTCATTTCTGTTTAGTGCTGAATAACACTTTATTGTTTGGATGTACCACAGTTTATTTATCCATTCACCTAGTAAAGGACATCCTGGTTGCCTCCAAGTTTTGACAATTGTAAATAAAACTGCTATAAACATCTGTGTGCAGGTTTTTGTAAGGATATAAGTTTTTAACTCCTTTGGGTAAATATCAAAGAGTATACTTGCTGAATCATAAGGTTAGAGTATGTTTCATTTTTTAACAAACCACAAACCATCTTCTAAGGTGACTATACCATTTTGCATAACCACCTGCAGTGAAAGGAAGTTTCTATTGTTCTACACCCTTACCAGCATTTGGTTTTGTCAATGTCTAAGTTTTGGCCATTTTGACAGGTATATAATGGTGTCTCCTTGTTTTAGTTTGCATTTCCTTGATGACTTATGATATGCAGAGCTGATTGCCTTTTTGCATTCAAGTTGGGAACTTCTTCATTCTTGGTATGACAGTAATGTTTAAAATTGTATTCTGGACTTTTCGTCAATTATATTAGGAGTCACTGAGTCCCATTTACATATTTTATTTCATCAGGCAGTCACCCTGTTTAGATTTAGCATGCAGGTCCTGGTCTACTTTTGTGAGCCACTGTTCTAAAGGTAATTTAATTTTCAGAGCCTTTGTGGTGTTAGTTTGGTTTGCTTGGGGTTTCCTGCTATTGTTGGGGTTTCTATTGGTCCCTGCCAGTGCTTTCTGAAGTAACGGAAAGGCTTGCTCCAGCCCAGGTCACCAGGTGTCTCTTAGTAGGGAAGGGGAGTCAGGCCTTCAAGGATGGTGATGCTTCCTCGGAGTCAATTTCTAAAAACCTTGTCAAATACATTTAAATATCTAAATACCTAAAATTCATTTTATAAGGACTCCTTGATTATTGATTATTTGATTATCTACAGTAAAATGTAGATAACATGACTATCTACGGTAAAATTTTAGTTCCAGGACAGTTTCCTCTAATAACACATACTGAGGGTGGTCACTATTTCTTCCCATTGATGAATACATGCTTTTTCCTTTTACTTGAATAAAATATATTAAATATGCCAAATCTACCCTGATCAGATTCATATGGTATATTCCAGAAAAAAATAGAAACTACTATTTGTGATTTTGTATGGCATTATTTTCCCAAATTTCATTTGGAGGCTTGTGTGTTTACTCTATAAATAAGTGAAGTGAGCAGAACAGGTAACACATAGTTAACTTTTAAGTCACTCCCCAGATAGCCAGTCTGATTCGTGCAGGTGAGAATCCACCACACCCCACTTTCCATCCAGCCAAAAATCCAGACTGTAAGCTCTGTTGTATCTCAGCACTTAGCACAGTGCCTGGCACACAGTAAGGTGCTAAATAAATATTTATTTAATGATGGAATTTTATTCATTAAGGCCTTGGGTGGGGAAAGAGAACACATAGGATACCTTCCTGATCACATACTTTCTCTACTATGAGAAGGCTCCAAAGCATAGAAAAGTATGTGCATTTATAATAGGTAAACTAAATTGTAGCCAATGATAATAAATATTAAAGTATTCACTAAACATAACAAAAATGTCCAGATTTTAAGATATTATTCTCTTCCTATACAGACATTAGCATGGGATGACAGAAACTAATTTTAGCAGTCACCTCTACTACTTGAATGTGTATAAATCACACTCCTAAAAATGAGACTTTCATACAGAAATAAAACTAAAATTTGCCAATACACCTCAGAGTAGAATGTTATTTAAGGATTAGTGAAACATTTATTTTCCTAGCATGTGAATAGGACACTTGTTCTCATAATTTTCCTTCACGTCCCTCACCAGAACTGAATCTTCTGGCATCTGGAACAGATTCTTTCAAATGCATACATACACCTGTTTCAAATTCAGACTCCCAGCACTGATTTAATAAAAAAACTTCTTCCAGACAACACTGGTGGGATGGGCTACTGTCACCAGGCACACTTTGCTATGGAAAGAATGTAATCTCTCCCTATCATTAGATGTGAACTGAAGGGGAAGGAAGATGCTACTTGTATTCGATTAACAAAGTGATGTTATCATCACTTGCAAGTTAAGGAGCGTGTGTGCTCCTTGTTAAGCACTTACCATAATTACCTTTGCTGTCTGTCATTTTCCTCTTACCTTCTAGCAGAGGAACTTGAAAAGTATTCTTTTTAAGACGTGTTCTTCCTACTGTAAGCATGCTTCTCAGGGCCCCAAAGGGGCTCTTCCCAGAGAAGCTCAGACTTGGCTTCAGGTTGCTGCAAGTTCTGTGGAGAGGTGGCTGGCAGAGCAGTCAGGGTCTGGGTTTTATGCCTGAGCCAGGAAAAGAGTTTCCTTCTTCTCATCCAAGGGCCAGAGGAGAGCTGTTGTCAAGGTCCCTCAGAACACCATTAGGAAAACACATGACAAGCACCTGCTGGGGATACACAGGCACTATACAACAGGCTTGGAGTTTTAGGATGAAAGGGTAAGGTCTTTGCTCTCCATAGTTCATGGACTATCATGGACATGGGCATGCAAAGAACTTTCAGCACCACAGCAGCTGCTCCAGTGGAGGTATGTAAAATTTACAAATAATATATAGGAGAGGAGAATGCCTGAGTCAGCCAGCCTGAAGGGATCCTGGAAGGCTTAGGGCTGGGAGGTTGCTAAGGAGGCAGATTTGAGTTGAGTCTTGGGGCATGACTGTGAGATTGTTCTTTTACTCAAAAAAAAAATTTTTTTTTTTGAGTTGGAGTCTCACTCTGTCGCCCAGACTGGAGTGCAGTGGCCGCTCCCGGCCGCCGCAGCCTCGACCTGCTGGGCTCCAGCGATCCTTCCGCCTCAGCCTTCCGAGTAGCTGGAACTACAGGCGCGCGCTACCACGCCCGGCGAATTTTTTGATTTACTGTAGAGATGAGGTCTCGCCAAGTTGCCCAGGCGGGTCTCCAAGCCACGGGCTCAGGCAATCCACTCACCTCAGCCTCCCAAAGTGCGGTATTACAGGCTGAGCCACCGAGCCCAGCTCTTTTACTCAAATAATATTTACTGAGTACTTATTAAGTGCTTGGTGCTGGATATACAACTGCGAACTTCTTTATGGAGCTCACAGTCTAACAAGGTAGGCAATAAATAAGCAAATGGATACATCTCCAACTACTTGTTTTGATAAAGGCATGAGCCAGCCATGGGGAAATAATGAAGGAAATCATTTCAAGCTGACGGAACGGCATGTGCAAAATGATAGAATTTTGGTGTGCTTAAGAAATCCTGAAAGCGAATATATCTGGCACACAGTAACTGCAGGTAAATAGGATTATCTCACTCACTCTATAGGAAGCCAGCCATGATGTTGTGAGCTGCCCTGTGGAGAAACTCACCTGCCAAAGAACAGAAGAAGGTTTCTGCAAATAGTCAGCATGGAATTGAGGCCCTCAGCCGAACAGTCCATGAAGAACTGAATCCTGCCAACAACCACATGAAGGAGCTTGGAAGAGATTCTCCATCAATTGAGTGTTCAGATGAGACTGCAGCCCAGGCTGGCAGTCTGACTACAAACTCATGTAAAACCTGGAGTCTGAGACTCTCAACTGAGTTGCACTCAAATCCCTGACTCACAGAAACTATGAGATAAGAAATATTTGTTGTCTTAAGATGCTAAATTTTGGGGTGATTTGTTACACCACAATAGAAAACCGATATAGAGAAGAAAGCAAAGAATAGAAATTTGAACAACAAGAAATCAGGTAAACTAGAGGTTGAATAACCAGTCTATTTAGAAGTCTGAACTCAGGGAGGTCAAAATTAAATCATTTTTTATTTTTCTCCAATCGATGCATTCAGCTGTGCTCTCTCAAATTTCTGTATCCCATCCCTTAACACACTAGGAAAAAATTAGTAACTTAATGCTCACAGTCAGTTAAAAATTCCATACTATTTGACTTTCCAATATCTTCATTAAAACATCCAACTAAGATTTTGAAGAAGCACCTCATCTTGAGTAATCAGTGCTCTTAAACTTTATAATGTTTCATAAAAGGTATCCCACAGAATATTACAGCTCCTTAGCATATTCTTCAAAACTCTGCCAAAGCAAAACAAAAAAGTTGTGCTATTTTTATTTTCTCTGGAAGGCATTTCATACAAGCATAAAAAAATTTAACTGCATTATAAAGTTGTGTTTCTTTTAATTCTTGATAATCTGACTATTAAAAATGGCGTGTCAGATCAGAAAATGCTGGTAATCGTTGAGTGTGATTGGCTTATGCATAAATACATAGCTTTCAATCTTAGTGATGAATTGAGCATTTCTTAATTTATTATTGCCTCAATGTATATCTTGATTTGATAATCATTGATTTATAGTAGATATCTTGTTCAAAATTTCAACTTGTTTTGATATTTTGTTTTATCCTCTAATATCTCTAGTGTTTAAATGGATATTGCTATATACTCTCCAAATATACATGCTGAAATCCTAAGCCACAAGGTAATGGTATTAGGAGGTGAGGCCTTTGGGGAGGTGATTAAGTCATAAGACTAGGGTCCACATACATGAGATTAGTGTCCTTATAAAAATAGGCCTGAAAGAGTTTGTTCACTCCTTGCATCATGTGAGGACACAGTTGGAAGTTGCCATCTATGATCCAGACAGCAAGCCCTTATTAGACATAAATCTGTTGGTGCCTTGACCTTGAACTTCCCAGCCCTCAGAACTGTGAGAAATAAATTTCTATTGTTTATAAGTTACCCAGCTTATAGCAGCCTAAAAGAGCTAAGACAGGTATGAAGACATTTGGAATGATTTCTTGGAGGAATTAACTAATCAGTGAGCCAATATTTCACTACATTAATCCGAGTTTGCAAATATCTCATGTGTCTTTGCTAGTGTTGTGTCCATTTTATCATTTCAGGATAGGCTAGCCTATAGAAACTCTCAAGCACCAGAATTATTTTGTTTTTCTACCTCCAAAAGCACTTTCTTGACTACTAATAAACTCTGTGTGCATTCCGTGTTTGTGTATATGTGTGTTCATGCAATTTAAAGCTATTTTGCTCAACACCCTCCAAGGTCAGCATCTTGAATTGGATATAAGGGTGTGATCTGGTTTTGGAATACTCTTTCTTCTTGCTCAGCTGGGTCTACCTCCAGCAGGAAGAAAGACTGAGAGAAACAAACAGGAAAACTGAGTTTATCCTGGGCACCTGACATCCCACCAGTGATAGTGATGAAGAGCATTTTGGTCTACTTTGGTTCATTCTGATGCTGGTGCCCTCTATTGATATGGTGGCTTCTATATGTGCAGTGTGTGTGGTTTTGGGAGTTGAGTTCAGGTTCATCCCAACCTTCTCCATCCTTGAGGACCCCCTTTGGAAAGGGGCAACCATGTGTCTCTTTGGCTCTGGCAGTGGCCCATGCTCTCAATCTCTTCTCCAAATTGGGCCTTCCCTTGCCCCAGATGCCTCCTGACCACCCTTCTTCCTGCCCCTCATGTAATTTCTGTGCTCTGTATTATTGAGTCATGGAAGCCACTGAAGTCCTTTTCATGTTTCCTGAAGGCCAAAGAGAATTACAATGAGATACACACACACACACACACACACACACACACACACAATTTATCTTCTTTCTTTAAAGCAGTGGTCCCCATACTTTTTGGCATCAGGGATCAACTTCATGGAAGACAATTTTTCCATGGGGGGATGGGGGGAATAGTTTAGGGATGATCCAAGTACACTACATTTATTGTGCAGATCATTGGCAGCATTAGATTCTTATAAGGAGCGCGCAGCCTAGGTCCCTCACATGCATGCACAGTTCACAATAGAGTTCATACTCCTATGAGAATCTAATGCTGCCACTGATTAGACAGAAGGTGGAGCTCAGGCAGGAAAGCGAGCAATGAGGAGTGGCTGTCAATACGGATGAAGCTACACTCACTCGCCCACTGCTCACCTCCTGCTGTATGGCCTGGTTCCTAATAGGCCACAGACCAGTACCAGTCTGGAGATTGGGGACCCCTCCTCTAAAACAAGCTAAAAGATGTTTAGTACTCCCTTTTCTGGTGAGCAATAGTCCAGAAAGTCTCTCACCTTAGGAGTTTCAGGCAGAGAACGCACATTTCTATGTTCATGTGTGCTCCTAAACTTCAGGGACGCATGCCAGGATTCCCAGGAATTCCTTCCTTAGGCTTCCCTCTGCTCTCATAACAGCACACAAGTGGGTCAACAGGTTTCCAGCTTCCTGGGCATGCGTTCAAGGAGGGAGACACCAACCTTCCCTTCTAGTGATTCACACATCTCAACAAGTGGTTATTTTGATGTTCCCCACATGCGCTTGGCTTTGAGGGAAACAGCTGTCCCTCCCCCATGATGAAAAAGTAGGAAAGCCATGCATTCCCCCTCCAGGTCAATGACTCCAACTCCAACGATTCCCTCTCTCTGCCCTCCTTGGGAACATGGGGAAAGGATAAGAGTGTGGCTGAGGGTTGTAGAGAAAGTTCTGCAGCCTCTTTAATAATTCTTGACGGAGTCTCTGGCCCTAAATATGGGCAATTCCTGGTACTTACTGACTCTCCAGTCTCCATTTTGGACTCCAGGTACCAAGCCAGGAAAATAGTATATGTTTCGCCTAGGGTGGCAAATAGGCACTGGAGGATATTCCAGGGAAAGGGAGCAGCAAATGCAAAGACAACGAGGCATGAAAGATCATGGTTACTGATAAGTAGATTCTTCTGCTTAATTAGCAATGGCTCTGAGACCTGAGTCAAACGTAGAGGCTCAGCTGGGGAGTAATCTCTATGTCCTTCTAAAGGGCAAACATTTTATGCACAGGTGACAGAGTTATTGAAGAATTTCTTGCAAAGGAGTGATGAGACTTGCACGTTAGAAAGATGATTCTGCTGGCAGTGTGGCAGGTGGGTTATGGAGATGCATCTAGAAACAGGAGGGAAGGAAAGGAGGTTGTTGCCGTGTCTCAGGTGAGAGGGGGAAGCTCCTGACCTGGAGTGATGGCAGTTGTGGTGAAGAAAGCAAACAGAGGAGAGAGATGTTTAATGTATAGATGGACAGGGCTTTGTGCTTCATTAGATGTACAGGAAGAGGGAGAAGGAGAAATTGACAATGATCTACTGGTTTCTGACTTGAGAAATCTGGTGAATAGCAATGACATTTGCACAGACAGAGAGCTCAGCAGAAGATGATGAGTTCAGCTTTGAACATGAGTTGGAGGCCCTTACAGGACATCCACAGGGAGCCACCTAGTTACAAATAAAGGAATATCCCTCTGTGTCTGCCTGGCTGGAAACATCAGTTTGGAAGTTGAAACTACGAGAGTGGATGGGATAAGAATAGAGTGATAAGAGGACTTGGGACAGAATTCTAGGGATCTCTGGTATTTTAGGAGTGGGAGAAGGAAGAGAAGACCACAAAAAACACTAAGGAGAACTTGCCATTGAGATAGGTGGGAAACTAGAAGAAAATGTAGTACATATACACAATGGAATACTACGCAGCCATAAAAAAGAACGAAATCATGAATTTCGTAGCAACCTGGATGGAACTAGAGTCCATAATACTGAGTGACCTCTCACAGAAACAAAAAACTAAGTATCACATGTTCTCACTCATATAATAGACCTTGATCATCCAATGTATTACCACAAGAAAATGCCTGACCGGGGTGGGAAACTATGGGCGGGGGGAGAGGGTGAGGGCAATGGGATTAATGGTGGTAAATATCTGTCTGGGGATGGGGAAACACCTCTTATCAAGGGTGCCTGAACGAAGCATTTTGGTATGCCTAACCCCTAACTGTAC